>JAFLJL010016478.1:27500-41592 GCA_018398815.1 Conus ventricosus
AGACGGCCGCTGAGAGAACTTTGAAGAGATCTTGTGATTATTGATTCAGGTCTCTAATAAGTGCTTTTAGTGGCCGTCTTGAATTTATGCGCTTAAGTGTGAAAAACAAAAAGCCCTTTTACATTACCCTGCAAACACCGTCCTATCTATTGTGTGTGTGTTTGTTTGTTTGTTGTTTGTTTGTGTGTGTGCGTGTGAGAGAGACAGACAGACACACTGACAGACACACAGAGATGTGGGAGTGAATGAGGGTGTGAATGAGGGAGAGAGAAACTGATTAATTAATTTTTTTAATTTATAATTTTATTCTAGTTTTAAAAATGAAGCCCGAAGTAGCTAAGAGCTTATTAATATACTTTACGAGTTGGATTGGGAGAGGGAGGGTGATAAAGATCAGTTAAAGAACAGGTTTGATGAATTAATTACTGATCTTTTAATCGCATAGACATGCGATGAAAGTGTATTGGGAAGCTGTCAGTAAAATACCAGATTCTTGGTCCCAACCAATTATAAAGTTGTTTGCCTATTGGTTGATAATATAGCTCCTAAAGATGCTAATCTGACTGTTTCTACCGCCCCTGAAGGAGTAGTTATTCGCTTTAATGAAGATCATGTTTTACGATTAGAAAAGACTATGAATAACAGCTGAATTTACAATTAATTTTTTATTTATTTTAGATTTAAAAATGGCTGTCGAACTTAGTGTATCTGATTTAAAGAATTGTAATGAACTGTTTGACGAAACAATGAAATTATTAAACATTGATTTTAGTGAATTTGGGTTTGAGAATGATATAGACAATATATAAAAGATCATAGTGAGCTATATAACGAAGCAATTAAAGTGATAAACATTGATTGCAGTGATTCAGAAAAAGCTAAAATATTAGCAGGCGTTATTGTAAGGTTAACATGTACTTGAAGTGTTGCGAGGCTTGGGTGAAGAATAAAAAGCGCGTTTTACTTACTTTTACATACATTTATTTTTTTTTGATTTACGTAAATATTTGAGTTAAAAAATGAGGCCTCACAAGTAAATTCGAGGATGGAAAACTATATACGATGGAAGAAATATTTGATATTGAAAAAAAACAATTAAGCAATGCGTTTAGTGAAGTAGACATGAACATCATTAACCCCTCGAACGTTCATGAAAGCGTAGCACAACGCTATCTCTAAAATCCCAGAGTCTCTTCAGATGGAGCTGCCAGTAAAAGTGCTGTTGACCGTTCTGATTGATTATATAACACCTGATGATAGTAACATGGAATCTGGGTTTCAACAAAACAGAAAGAAGTAATCAGCTATCACGACTTTAACTGTAACTGGGCCGATTACTGTTTACACAGTTTAACCATGCAAGTGAGGAGGCAAAGTTAAGGGGTTCTGGTTGGTCTGAAGGGACAGTCCTTGAAATCAAATGAGACAAACAAAGTTCTATCCTATAGTCGGCAATTCTTACCTTCCTCTCCCAAAACAGTTAGTTTAAAACGAGCAGTCTTAAACATAAAAAATCCTGACAACACGTGTTTTATGTGGTGCGTTTTAGCGCATTTACACCCTGTTATAAAGAACGCAGAAAGAGTTTCCAATTATGAAGCATACAACAAGAGCTGAACTTTGATAACATAACCTTCCCAGTAAGAATAGAAAGTATATCTCAGTTTGAAGAGCAAACAAACAATCACTGTAAACGTATACACATGGTCTGTAGAAGGTAATCAGTACCTCTAAGGATTTCTCCTAATGCCCCCACTTTAGGTGAACCGCTTAACAAACATGTAGATTTTGATACTGTTTGTAGATAGTACAAGAGCATTATGTATTAATCAGAACAATAAGCAGACTTAATGGGTTTTACATCAAAGAATCATGCTAAAAAAGAGCTTTGTAGAAGGTGTTTGGTTAGAATCCCAACTATAGAAGCGGCTGCCAGTCATAGAACTCATTGTAAAAGTTTTCTAGACTGTGAAACCAAACTCCTTACACCTAAACCGGGGTCTAAAGTTAGTTTTAAGAATTTACACAAAATGCAGATGAGCCCGTACGTGGTTTATGCTGTCTTTGAATCGCTTTTACCGCAGTAACTATGGCCCGCAACAGCAAGAACAAAAAAACAACCTTATTAACCCACCTCAGATCTGTTCTTATGCGTTTATTGTTGTAGGTCAGATGGTCAACACACGGACACCTGAGATTTACAGAGGCCCTAACGCAGCTAGTAGATTTCTAGAGCACATGAACAACTTCGCAATCAGTTATCCAACCAACTAAATCTTTCAGACATTGTTATGACTCCTGAAGACCAAGAACGTTATGACTCATCTACACACTGCTGGATATGTAATAAAGAATTATTAGGCAACGCAGTAAGAGACCACGATCACATTACTGGAAAGTTCAGAGGGGCTGCGCACAACAATTGTAATCTTCAGCTTAAGGTTGATCTAAGACATGGAAACTGCCCATCTTCTTTCATAAACCTACGAGGCTACGATTCTCATTTTATCATGCAAGCAGTGGACTTCTGAATATAAGAGGGTTTACCTGCATTGCACAGTCTTCAGAAAAAATACATGAGTTTACTCTTGACTCTTTATCCTTTTATGACTCTGCCCAACATCTGATGGGGAGTTTAGATAAGTTAAGCGGGATTGCTACAAGACTTTCCAATAACTAAACAATACTTCGATCCATCTTTAGTGCGCAAAGGAGTCTATCCTTATGAATACATGAACTCGTGGGACAGGTTTGACGAAGACTCGCTTCCTCCTAAAGGCGCTTTCTTTTCTAGTCTTAGAGGTAAAGACATAACTGATGCTGACTATGAATACGCTCAGAAAGCCTGGACAGAATTACACTGTCAAACGATGGGCGATTATCACGATCAATATTTATTGGCTGATGTATGTTTATTAGCAGACGTCTTTCAGAATTACAGAACTACATGCATGAAACATTACAGCTTAGACTCAGCACATTACATCTCTGCCCCAGGCCTTTCTTGGGACGCATTCTTAAAGTCTACAAACATCCAGATTGACTTAATATCTGATCTACCCACACTTCAGATGATTGAAGACGGCCTAAGGGGAGGTATTAGCATGGCCTCACATCCTTACTGTAAAGCTAACAACAAGTATTTAGACGACTATGATCCCACTAAACCATCAACTATCTAATGTACTTAGACCGCAACAATCTGTATGGATGGGCCATGAGTCAACCGCTCCCACTGAGAAACTTTAAATGAATAAAAGGACCACATGATGTTAATACTGTGTTAGGCATGTTGTCACAGCTTACACCTGATAATCCAGCAGGACTAATCTTGGAAGTAGATCTAGAATATCCTAAAGAATTACACGATCTCCACAACGATTACCCCCTAGCGCGTAGTAAGCTTAAAGATGAGTCCCATCGAACCTCCTAAACTTGTTCCCAATCTTCGCCACAAAACTAAATATGTTTGTCATTACAGACTGTTACAGTTTTACTTAAAGCATGGATTAAAGCTGACAGCTGTTCACAGAATCATTGCTTTTGAT
This sequence comes from Conus ventricosus, assembly GCA_018398815.1. Classification (NCBI taxonomy): domain Eukaryota; kingdom Metazoa; phylum Mollusca; class Gastropoda; order Neogastropoda; family Conidae; genus Conus; species Conus ventricosus. Next base: position 31,049 of record JAFLJL010016478.1, read on the forward strand.
CAAGAGCCCTTTATGAGCCCATACATCAAAAAGAATACTGATCTTAGAACCCAAAGCCACTGATGCTTCAGAAAAAGACTTCTTTAAACTGATGAACAACAGCTGTTTTGGTAAGACGATGGAAATCCACACAAGCGTAAAGATGTAAAATTAGTTACAAAAGAAAACCAAGCAATTAAGTTTGCCTCTAAAACCTAACTATCAAGACTTAGAAGATTTACGACAGCCTGGTTGGCATTATGATGAAGAAAAAGGATGTTAAGTTGGACAAGCCGGTGTTTATTGGCTTTACTGTGTTAGAGCTGTCAAAGTTATTGATGTTAGAATTTCTGTACGACTACTTTAAACCGCTGTACCCAGAAGCAAGAGTCCTTTACACAGACACTAATAGTTTTATTCTAGACGTCCCAACTGAAGACTTCTATAGAATTTAGAAACAGAAGTAGCTAAAGGAGCCGATGGATGGTACGACACATGCGACTATCCAAAAGACAGTCCTTTACATCAACTGTAAACAAGAAAGTGATTGGGAAGATGAAGGATGAACTTAATGGGACAGTTTATCAAAGATATGTTGTGGTTTGCAGTCAAAGATGTACAGCGTTGCCAGCCAGCTCTTCGTAATGAAGAAAGCTAAAGGTATAAGTAAAGAAGTTGTCAAAAAAAATATAACTCACGATAACTACAAGCAAGCTCTCTTTGAAAACAAAGTATTTCATCACACAAATGTTAATCTCCGCTCTACCCTCCATCAAGTAAACACAACTTCAGTTAATAAGAAATCACTAGTTTCTAACAATAACAGGAGAACTTACGTTAATCCTGAGTTTTCATATGCTGTAGGACATTGGAGAACTTTACAAGATTAACTTGACTGACTTGGCTTGTACTTAACTTAAGAATCTAACTAGTACTTACTTAAGAACATAACAAGAACTTAACTTAAGAACCCTAACTAGTACTTAAAACAACTTATAATTTTTTTGTACTTTACTTGTAATTTACTTGCACTTAACTTAAAAAGTACTTTCTATAACTAACTTAACTTGTACTTATCTAGTTCTTAACTTGTACTTTATCTAGTTCTTTAAAAACTATTACAGAGAAAATGGGTCTACAACAGGAGGTTGCACTTTTTTTGCAGAAGCTGGCTCTTCTTCTTTTACTGTGGGGGCTTGCGGCTTTGTTGTTAGGTATGGTGTTAGGTATTTGTATGCTAAAACTCCCCCACCCACAACAACAGCAGCAAATACATAATAATACATCTTTCGTTTGTTTGTGATTGTGTTGTTGTTAATTGGGATGTTGGTGCTGGTGGCGATGTTGTATTACTATCTAATAATTTTTGTTTTACTGATTGGTTTGCTTTTTGCAGTCTGTTCCATTCAGCTAGTTTACGCCCAGCCTCAACAGTCCAGGATTTTTAGGCTTAGTAAACATTACTCACTTGTGGTACATTCACACTGTGGTACATTCACCTGTGGCGCATTCTGCACCTGCGGATTGTCCTGCGGATTGTCCTGTGGCGTCTTCTTCTCCTGATCGCCATTTTTTTTATTGCGATTTAAATTTAATATGATCAAAATTAATATATTAAAAGTAATTAATCCCATGATGAATGGGCATAACATCGCCCAAATCTGTAATACCTTGTCACATGCAAGAGTTTCTAGGGACTTGTTTAAAACCGGATCTTGTGATAAGTCATATTTTAAATCTTCTTCTGAATCAACCGGAGCCATCTTACTTACTAACTTAGCATATAAACTAATCATTGTCTGTCCCACCGATCTAACCATTTTTGACCCTAGTTGTGCTTCGTACCTAGCGTAGTACTTCTCAATGTCTGATGTAGACAGTTGTTGGATTTGTTCAATACTTAGTTCAGTGCCTAAATACTGTTTAGTTTTTCCACAAGCAGCCAGAGAATATAATCTTTTCTTATGGCAGTGGTCTACAGATAGTCTGCTTGCTCCTCACACTTTAATAGTTCGTCACAATCCATTTTTAAAAAGCAATAAAAAATAATATAATACTTTTAAAACCATGAGTTTAACACTGGTTAATTATGCAGTGCCTATCGTTGGTGTTATAGTTTATTCAACCCTTGCAAAATGCTTGTTAGGGATAAAACTGCCCAACATGGGGAAGATAGAAGATTCGCCAAAACTAGTTGCAACCTTATTTTAGCTTTAACAACAAAAGATTATTTGATTAAAAAACACATAGACAGTCTTTCGTATTATGATTATTTTAATTATTTTTTTAGTTAATAAAAAGATGAGTGAAAAAAAGATTATCAATACGATTTACCATTCTGCGGTAATTAGCGGCCTTAGTATAGGCTATAGCGTGTTAGCAAAAAACATGTTAAAATGAAGCCGGCTGACCTAGGAAGGTTAGACATTGAGGATATTGTTAAGGTTATAGTTGTTGTAATTACTGCAGGGATTGCGTCAAAAGACTTTCTGTTACACAGGGGATTATTCCAGAAAATATTAGTTCATAGAAAGATTAATTCATAAGAAAATATTGATTTATAAAAAGATGGCGGGAGTAGTTATGATGGTAGGAGGAGCTATTGTTAATGCCTTGGCCTTCTCTGGAAGCAATTATATGTTTAGTAAATTACGGTCCGATGAAGAGAGAGAACGTCATAACAAGGCAATAGAAGATTTAGCTAAGGCAAGAGACGCTTATGAGAAAAGACGAATTGCTCACTTAGACTTATTAATAAAAGGTTAAGGGAACAGGGGCATGCAGAGCACCACATTTACAGACGTTGATGAGGCAATGAATGAGTCTTACTTGTGACAGGAAAGAGTTTTCTAACATCGCCGCCGCCAGAACTGTCTGACTTTTATGAACCATCAGAAGAACATAAAATAGCAGAAATTGGTTTTATTGTGGGTGCTATGGGAGCAATCTATATTCTCGCACAAACAATCTAAAAAACAATTAAAATACAATTAAAATACAGTCCTTCTTATGGACAATACGAGTACAAAATATATTATTCTCCTAAGGGGTATTGGAAGGAAGACCGCTATTGAAAAACTGAGTAAAGCTGCTAGAGTGTCTGAATCAGATGCGAAAGACTGGCTTTCAAAAACAGGCAATTTGGCAAATATATCTGCCTGCCCCAAAGAATAATAAGACCTAAATTTGTTAATTCAGTTCCAAATGACACCCACCAGATGGACTTGCTGTATCTTCCACATGATAAAGTTAGAAGAAAAAAGTTTAAGTATGCTCTGACAGTTGTAGACATGGCTTCAAGATACAAAGACGCTGAACCTTAACGGATAAAAGCTCAACTGCTGTGGCTGTGGCTTTATACAAATATACATGAGAGGCCCATTAAAGTATCCTAGGATGGTTCAAGTTGATGATGGAAAAGAGTTTAAAGGTTCTGTAAACCAGCTGTTTTTAAAACATCATGTTACAGTTAAGAGAGGAATCCCAGGCAACCATCGATCGCAGGCCCTAGTAGAAAACTTTAATAAGAATCTAGCTGAACGCCTGTTTACCTATCAATATCACAAAGAAATTATGGACAGAACGCATAACACAGAATGGGTTAGGAGGTTGCCTGCAGTCTTACGCGCCATGAACAATGAAGAATTTAAAGCAACAGGTCTTAAACCAGTAAACGCAATCAAATTAAAAAAAAATTAGCATTACTGAAGATGTGCAGGGAACTCAAAAACTCTTGCCGTTTGGACTAAAAGTAAGATACTTGTATGCTCCTGGAGAGGCAGAGGGCGATGTTAGATTAGAGCCACAGATCCTATATGGAGTGTAGATGTATAATGAAGTTGAAAGAATCATGAAAACAACCCCTCCTGTATATTATTTAAGAGAGACTCTCTCTTCTAGCGGTGCTACTACGTCTAAAAAGCCCGCCCCTAAAAGATCGTTTGTTCGTGAGAGCTGCAAGTTGTCCCGCCCAAACACAGTGAGTTAACAAAAAAAAAATAGTGTTTATTTTTTTTGCTAAACTTATTTTTTTTTGCCTATTTTGGGTTTAAATGATCATGTGTTTGTTTTTCAATGTTCTGTTTAATTGCATCAGTGTCTACTGTTGTGAAGTAAAAGTCTTTCTCCACATCCTTTTGAAGTTCAATTTTTTGCCGTCTATAATCCTCAACATCAGCCATAAGCTTATCAAATTCTTCGTCTGTAATGTTTTCATCCTGTAATGATTTGCTTATTCTTAATCTTAATGAACAAAGTTTTGCTGATGCTAGGGCTACAATGGCAGTGTGCTTTTGTAATTTAGGAGTTAATTTTTTTTTAAACAGCACTTACAATCATAGACACAGCGCCTAAACCTAACCCGAGACTCCCTAATGCTAAAGAGGCTGGCCGGCCCCAGCCCCAGTGGCTAAAACAGCAACACTAGACCCCGCACTTACGCTAGCTACAGCCGATGAGCCAGTAATTACATAAGAAAGAGTATTTAAAGCTTCAGCATATTTCTTTCTGGTAACCCTATACTTATCCAAGTCGCTTTCTATTTCCTTTTGAAGTTCAGTTATTTGCTTTAACCTAAACTGTTGAACATGCATTTTTAAATAAGATTATTTTATTAATTAATCTTATACATATCTTCTTATTAATTCTTCTGGCACGCACTTCATCAACAGAGTAAAAAGCAATAAAATCAACATACTTAATTAAAATAAAGTCGAGTTACTGTTAGTTTGTCTTTGTCAACCATCACAGTAACCTTGTCAGATGATACATGGGTGTTTATTTCATCTCCGTTTTTAGTAATTGCAATAACGAGCTTAAGAGGGGCATCCAAGGTTTCAGCCTTTATTTGTATGCCTCTGATTAACGTATGTTCTGGCAAACTAGGATCGCCCTCCCTCGGAGTAATAAATAAACGAAAAATCATCGTCATTTGCCTAGGTAGTGATTCTAGTTTTGGGGTAAATTCTAAGCTGACAGTCTCATTCCCCACTTCAGCTAAAGAATTCTTTCTCTGTAGCATATATTCAGAACCCCAATTAGTATTTCAATCTGTTTTTTCTGTTGTGTTCCTGGGACAAGGCTAACAAGACGGGTCCTGCATTTAAAGCTTTTCTAAAAATTGTTTTTCTTATCATAGTTTACATTGGGGCTTCGTAGTTCAAACTTTAGATTCCAAGCAATTTCAGGAAGCAACGCCCAAGCATTCTCTCTTTTATGAATTTTGTATTCATATTTACCAAAATCGTTTGCCCTTAAATTTCTTATCTCTTCTAGGGTAGGATATTGCTGTCGTTTTTTATCTTCAATTTCTGTTCGTTTGTAAACCCCATCATCTGTGTATTCAAATCCCATAAACATTTCCTGGCACTCCTATTAGATCAAACTCGGTTGTGTCTGCTAGGTCTTTTAACTCTACTGCAGTGCATTTAGGAGCTAGCTGCGCTTTTGATTCTGGCCCCCGATACATTCTTTTTAATATTTAAAATTATAATAAAACAATCTACAATAAACAAACGTATTGAACTGGGGGGTCAGTCTGTAAGCATAGCTTAGCGTGCTTAGATTTTTCTAACTGCTCTTTTATTTTTTTTAGCTCATCTGTGTCCCTTATTATATAATTTCACTTAAACATTCTTCAAACTATCTTTGTCCTTAGTGTAAAATAATACAACCGATTTTAACTGCGATCTAAAGTCTTTTAAGACTGCATTATATTTTTGGGTTAATAGCCACACAGAAACTAAGGCGTGACGACCGCTAAGGCTAGCTTGACAGAGCTTTTCTTTTTTTAACAATGTCTCGTTCAGCCGAACAGTCATCAATAATAAACAGGGTTTCAGTTCCCTCAATAGTCTATAGTAATGTTCTAAACAGTCGCTCAGTTTGTCGCTAAGATCAACTAAAAATATATTCTCGTCTGTCCAAAAACTTCCTTTCTTTGTAAGACTTGTTGTTGCTTAATGGTTGTGCAAATATAACAATGTGCTCATAATGAAACCTGTAGATTGTTTGTAACAAATCAAGTACGAAGACAGTTTTTCCCACCACCCTGTATCCCGCAGATAAGAGAACAGTGCGGATCTTTTGGCAGAAACTTCAAGCTATCCATCTGTTTTTTATAGGTTATTTCTTCTGCATTTTAATAAGCCGCGTCTTTTAGGCTGTTTTCTTCAATGTTTAACTGAGCATCACAAACCATAAAAATGTGCATTTTATTGGACCGTTTCCGTCTGCTTTCTTGTGAATGTTTATTTTTATACCATCTTGCCCTATCCTTTCTCCACTTCCAAACAATCTGTTGTCAAATGTAGATCTAAAATCCAGCCACAGCCCATATTTGGCTATTAAGTAGTCTTCGATTCTTACCATCATAAAGGCAAAGTTTTTTACATACACGATCAACTGTAGGATCTCTTTGCCTACCACCACGAACAACTTTCTTATTTCATCAAAGTGTTGGTGAGGTAAAAGTCCACGACCTGAATACAACTGATCAGACTTGCCATTTATTGCGCAGTCAACCTTCTCAATTTTGGATTATAAAACACTTCTGATTCTCTCTGAAAAGGAGTTGTTCCTTCAGTAAATAAGAACGAAATTCCTTTTAAAGACTTTAGAGACTGATTTAGATGTATGTTCCAGAGAGTGTCTCGCATTGTTTCTATTTTCTGTAATGGCGTGTATAACGTTTTCATAATAAATAACCGTTTTACTTTTATACTGGGTTAAGATTGTTCTGGCCAGTCCGGGGTTAGTAACAACATCAAACTCAAGAGAAATGTCACTAACCGCGTATTTAGCTTCAGGATCTTCAGACAGAACGACAGAACCGCTAGGATTAAATGTCAGATGATAAGTAAGTTTTTCTTTTAGTGCGCCTTGGTAATATGGCATATGCGTCTTTAACAGCTCAAAATCTAGAGGGATGCGAATCTGTTGCCAAATGCTTCTGCTACTGCCTCATCTTTAACATCATTCTTTGCATCCTCGCTTTAAGTCTGTGCTTGAGGCCGTTTGGGCTTTGTATTCCCTGATAAACTTTCTCTTTTCTTTCTTTTTTAGGCAGCCATAAATCAGAATAAAGGGCAAAAATGTCTGCCTCGCTTAGTACAAAGACTTCTCTGCCCTCCAGTTTGATTGCTATATGTTTAACGATAGCCCTGCCTAAATTGGCGACAACAGTAGCATTAGGATCTGCCGATGTAATATCTATTTTGAATGATAGTTTAGCAGTGCTGGCATTATAACATCGTCAGCGCCAAGATCAGGGAACTTAACTATTAAAGTTTGTCCAGGCTGAACTGTTGATGGAGTATTTACACTAATTACAGTTTGCCTTATACCCTTACGCCGTGGGGTTCCTTCTCTTTTCTGTATGGATCGAGGTCACAACCGTATGAGTTGATTTTTTATAAAACAAAAAAGAATATAAATAAAAAATATGGCTGAAGATTTTGACCCGATGATCCTATTGAAGAAGAAGAAGATGAAACAGAACTAGGCCTTCATTGCAAGGAGAGCTTGAAGGAGCAGCAGCAGGTCAAGGAGTAGGATTAAGTCAAATACGATTGCTAGATAGAATTGAATCATTATATGACCATATGGGCGAGAGCAGCCAGAAGCACTTAGGGTTTCTGATTTTTCAACAGATAAAAATATCATTTGTATTTAAGAACCGGTAAAGGAAAGAGTGTGCGGCTTACTGCAAAGCCGGACCCAACCCAGTTTTTAAGCAGGGCCACAAGTCTTAGAGATCTCCCTGTTGTTGACCAAAGGCAATTAAAAACTTTATTGACGATTTAAGGCCTGAGGCTGTTTAGTCTTTTACAGAACTTGGAACAAGAGTTGCCAACACAATCTAAAATACAAAACATACCTCTTGAAGAATTAAACCGAACAGCAAATGAACTAATAGCAGAAATTGAAACAAGTTTTAATGAGGAGACGCAGTTAAAAACAATTAACGATTCCCCATTGCCTATGCGTGAAATCCTGGGGCTTAATGAGGCTTTACGGACAATAAGGGGTGAACTAACAAACAATTTAGCAAAACTTGGTGAGCTAGACAGAGAGATAGAAGAAGAAAAAAATAAAATTGGCTGATGCAGATGATAACAATTTAGGGCGAGAAGAAAAGGCTATAATACCAGCAGAAAATACAGGATTTAATGATACAAAGGGCGGCCAGGTTAGAAGTGCTGTCTACTAACAGAGCGCAGCTAGCATCACAAACAAGCAGAATAAGAGAACTATAACAGAATACTTATGAAAACACTACGCTAGCTGAAGAATAAGGACCCTGTTTAGGGAGCAGGGGATTACAATAGTTAGTATATTAACAGCTGTAGGGTTTGCTTCTCTACACTCGTTTATGCTTTAACCGGCAGTGCACCAACAGGGCCAGTAGCCCCTCCGGCACCTCAGCCTGGTAAAAGTTGGATTAGAAAACAATTACATCATCTAGCAAACCTATTAAAGAAGTTAGCAGCCAAAGCGCTTGATGCTCTGCCTGGCATAATAGGTAGTGTTGTTAGTTGGGTTTTGTCTACTATAGGTAAGGTAGCTGGTTATATGGCTGACCATCTGTGGACTTAGGAGTGCTAGCTGCTGGATTAATTTTTAGTGAAATAAAGTATAGCTAATCCAGTGAAAGTTAAAATACAACGAGGCCGTCTTTTCGCTAGTGTGACTGTCAGTGTGAGGTACATTAACAAGTGGAGTGCTTTCTGGGCTGCTTTCTGGCTGTGGGGGGCTTTCTGGCTGTGGGACGCTTTCTGGTTCTTCAGAGCTAGGTACTTTCTTTAAAATGGATGGAGCAGGCCTTGTGTTTAAGCTTTGATTGTGCCCTAAGTTTTTGGTCGTCTCCAGCTATGAGGATTTCATTGTTTATAATTCTGTATCATGCCAGTCTGTATCTAAGGTTAGAGGGTAGCATGTATAATCCATGTCTACAACAAAGTCAACCTTTGACCTAGCATGTGCAAGAACGTCTTGATACCTTTGTATGCTGGCAGGTAAATCAACCGCAGAGTTAATAGCACTTCTAAATTAGCTAGAAATTGTTTTCTAGCATCAAGCCCGTAGATTGATCTAGTATGCTAGACTTGGTCTGTGCTTGTGCTCCTAATAGACACCAAACATATGTCCGTATGGAGTCATTGAGTCTTTGCACTCCTGGCATTGTTAGGCTTCACTTTCATCTAAGATAAATGTTGCCCAAGCATTAGGGCGTTTTTGTTACTATTGACATCAATCGAACTTGTTTGTCTGGTTGAAAAGAGGTGTGGCCAGGCCAGTAGTCATAATTATATTCTCTTTTTGCACCCCACAAATCAATGTACCATCCCATGATTGCGGTCTAAACTTTTGTCTAAAAGTCAGTTGAAGGATTAATGTTAAATTCGTTGCAGATTCTTTCATATGCATTATTGTCCATTGGGCTGTTAAATGGATTAAACGCATTGTCGTTAGGGAGGACTACTTGTAGTTCAGTTAGTATTCGCCTGTATTGGTAATAAACATGAAAGTTATATACTGCCCTTACAAAAGATTAGGATGGTTTAAATGGTTTGCATATGAAACACCACAGCCAGTAGTTGCGCAGTAAATGGCAAAATTTAACTGATTCTGGTAAAACATCATAGGACGGGATGACCATGCTGATGGCACTCTATCATTCTTTATTGGCGGATTTGAATATTTAGTTAGTGGGTTTACAAGTCTAACTTGGAAGCCATTATATTCATCTACTGCAATGGTTAGATTGCTGAAGTCTAAAGATTTGGGATTATAAAACGCTCCTACATTGTAAGTAGCACTTTCGTTATATTTAAAAGGTTCCATTTTTAAATAGTTTTTAAAATAGTTTAAAAAAAGATGTACATCTATATAACCAAGCAAAACGAGCGTGTGTTCTTAACGCACCCAATTGACAATAGGCGCGGGAGTTGTAAATTGCTCTTAGAGAAATTGGGTTTTAAAGTAAAATGGATTAACATATCTGAAAAAGCTAAGAATAACTGGGTGGATGTTAAGGATGGGCCAAGGCAATCTATTAAAACATTTAAAAATACCCGATGGCTACTACAACTTTTGTTCTTTAAGAGAAGTATTTAGCAAATTTAGTATTAATTTAAAAATTAATGAGGCAAATCTTATAATTACTATGAATCTTCCAGAACTTCAAGAAAAAAGGGAGTACGTTTTTCCTAGAACCCTTGCTCGAATTTAGGCTTTTATGATAGTGATGAAACATATCATATTAAAACGCATATGTACTTAGAAAGCGGTCTTTATGAGTATTTAGGCAGTAGACCAGTCGATTTTATCATGAACCCAATGTTGTATGTCCATTTACAACAGTTAAAAACAGATACTAATTGCTTAATGGCTATCCATCTGCAGTTCTACGACCGCTTCCGTCAATTAGGGCGGGGTTTTGCGATTATCAGTTATACAGGTTTGACGGAGACAGTCAATTTAAAGAATTATTGAGGGGCCTATAAATTATTTGGATTTAAAAATAGCTAATCAAGATGGAAAGTCAATTGCTTGTTCTGATTTAT
>JAFLJL010016478.1:42592-50092 GCA_018398815.1 Conus ventricosus
AAGCTAAATCAAGGTTAAATCTGTAAAGGGTTCGCTCCAAATTCCTTTACAGCATATAAAACTCGGGATTAACGAAAGTTCTCTTGTTATTGTTAAAACTAGTAAATTTCTTATTAACTGAAGTTGTGTTTACTTGATGGAGGGTAGAGCGGAGATTAACATTTGTGATGAAATACTTGTTTTCAAAGAGAGCTTGCTTGTAGTTATCTGAGTTATATTTTTTTGACAACTTCTTTACTTAACCTTAGCTTTCTTCATTACAGAAGTCTGGCTGGCAACGCTGTACATCTTTGACTGCAAACCAACATATTCTTTGATAACTGTCCCATTAAGTTCACCCCTCATCTTCCCAATCACTTTCTTGTTTACAGTTGAATGTAAAGGACTGTCTTTTGGATAGTCGCATGTGCGTACCATCCTGGGCTCCTTTAGCTACCTGTTCTAAATTCTTATAGAATTTTTCAGTTGGGACGTCAGAATAAAACTATTAGTGCCCTGTGAAAAGGGACTCTTGCTTCGGGGTACAGCGGTTTAAAGTAGTCGTACAGAAATTCTAACATAAATAACTTTGACAGCCTAACACAGTAAAGCCAAAAAAACACCGGTTTGTCCAACTTAACATCCTTTTTCTTCATCATAATGCCAACCAGCTGTCGTTAAATTTTCTAAAGTCTTGATATTTTGGGTTTAGAGCAAATTTAATTGCTTGGTTTTCTTTTGTAACTAATTTTACATCTTTACGCTTTGTGGATTTCCATCGTCTTACAAAACATTTGTTGTTCATCATTTAAAGAAGTCTTTTTCTGAAGCATCAGGGGTTTGGGGTTCTAAATCAGTATTCTTTTTGATGTAGGGCTCATAAAGGGCTCTTAAATCAAAAGCAATGATTCTGTGAACAGCTGTCCACTTTAATCCATGCTTTAATAAAACTGTAACAGTCTGTAATGACAAAACATATTTAGTTTTGTGGCGAAGATTGGAAAAAAGTTTAGGGGGTTCGATGGGACTCATCTTTAAGCTTACTGCGGCTAGGGGGTAATCGTTGTGGGGATCGTGTAATTCTTTAGAATATCTAAATCTACTTCCAGATTTGTCCTCTGGATTATCAGGGTAAAGCGTGACAACATGCCTAACACAGTATTAACATCAGAGGGCCTTTTATCATTTTAAAGTTTCTCAGTGGGAGCGGTTGACTCATGGCCCATCCATACAGATTTTTGGCGTCTAAGTACATTAGATAGTTGGATGGTTAGTGGGATCATAGTCTTCTAAATACTTGTTGTTAGCTTTACAGTAAGGGTTGAGGGCCCTGCTAATACCTCCCCTTAGGCCGTCTTCAATCATCTGAAAGTGGGTAGATCAGATATTAAGTCAAACTGGATGTTTGTAGACTTTAAAATGCGTCCCAAGAAAGGCCTGGGGGAGAGATGTAATGTGCTGAGTCTAAGCTGTAATGTTTCATGCATGTAGTTCTGTAATTCTGAAAGACGTCTGCTAATAAACAACATCAGCCAATAAATATTGATCGTGATAATCGCCCATCGTTTGACAGTGTAATTCTGTCCAGGCTTCTGAGCGTATTCATAGTCAGCATCAGTTATGTCTTTACCTCTAAGACTAGAAAAGAAAGCGCCTTTAGGAGGAAGCGAGTCTTCGTCAAACCTGTCCCACGAGTTCATGTATTCATAAGGATAGACCCTTTGCGCACTAAAGATGGATCGAAGTATTGTTTAGTTATTGGAAAGTCTTGTAGCAATCCCGCTAACTTATCTAAACTCCCCATCAGATGTTGGGCAGAGTCATAAAAGGATAAAGAGTCAAGAGTAAACGTCATGTATTTTTCTGAAGACTGTGCAATGCAGGTAACCCTCTTATATTCAGAAGTCACTGCTTGCATGATAAAATGAGAATCGTAGCCTCGTAGGTTATGAAAGAAGATGGGCAGTTTCCATGTCTTAGATCAACCTTAAGCTGAAGATTACAATTGTTGTGCGCAGCCCCTCTGAACTTTCCAGTAATGTGATCGTGGTCTCTTACTGCGTTGCCTAATAATTCTTTATTACATATCCAGCAGTGTGTAGATGAGTCATAACGTTCTTGGTCTTCAGGAGTCATAACAATGTCTGAAAGATTTAGTTGGTTGGATAAACTGATTGCGAAGTTGTTTCATGTGCTCTAGAAATCTACTAGCTGCGTTAGGGCCTCTGTAAATCTCAGGTGTCGTGTGTTGACCATCTGACCTAACAACAATAAACGCATAAGAACAGATCTGATGGTGGGTTAATAAGGTTGTTTTTTGTTCTTGCTGTTGCGGGCCATAGTACTGCGGTAAAAGCGATTCAAAGACAGCAAAACCACGTACGGGCTCATCTGCATTTTGTGTAAATTCTTAAAACTAACTTTAGACCCGTTTAGGTGTAAGGAGTTTGGTTTCACAGTCTAGAAAACTTTTACAATGAGTTCTATGACTGGCAGCCGCTTCTATAGTTGGGATTCTAACCAAACACTTCTACAAAGCTCTTTTTTAGCATGATTCTTTGATGTAAAACCCATAAGTCTGCTTATTGTTCTGATTAATACATAATGGCTCTTTGTACTATCTACAAACAGTATCAAATCTACATGTTTGTTAAGCGGTTCACCTAAAGTGGGGGCATTAGGAGAAATCCTTAGAGGTACTAGATTACCTTCTACAGACCATGTGTATACGTTACAGTGATTGGTTTGTTTGCTCTTCAAACTGAGATATACTTTCTATTCTTACTGGGAAGGTTATGTTATCAAAGTTCAGCTCTTGTTTGTATGCTTCATAATTGGAAACTCTTTCTGCGTTCTTTATAACAGGGTGTAAATGCGCTAAAACGCACCACATAAAACACGTGTTGTCAGGATTTTTTATGTTTAAGACTGCCGTTTTAAAACTAACTGTTTTGGGAGAGAAGGTAAGAATTGCCGACTATAGGATAGAACTTTGTTTGTCTCAGTTTGATTTCAAGGACTGTCCCTTCAGACCAACCAGAACCCCTTAACTTTGCCTCCTCACTTGCATTGGTTAAACTGTGTAAACATGTAATCGGCCCAGTTACAGTTAAAGTCGTGATAGCTGATTACTTCTTTCTGTTTAGTTGAAACCCAGACTTCCATGTTACTATCATCAGGTGTTATATAATCAATCAGAACGGTCAACAGCACTTTTACTGGCAGCTCCATCTGAAGAGACTCTGGATTTTAGAGATAGCGTGTGCTACGCTTTCATGACGTTCGAGGGGTTAATGATGTTCATGTCTACTTCACTAAACGCATTGCTTAATTGTTTTTTTTTCAATATCAAATATTTCTTCCATCGTATATAGTTTTCCATCCTCGAATTTACTTGTGAGGCTCATTTTTTTAACTCAAATATTACGTAAATCAAAAAAATAAATGTATGTAAAAGTAAGTAAAACGCGCTTTTTATTCTTCACCAAGCCTCGCAACACTTCAAGACATGTTAACCTTACAATACGCCTGCTAATATTTTAGCTTTTTCTGAATCACTGCAATCAATGTTTATCACTTTAATTGCTTCGTTAAATAGCTCACTTAGATCTTTTATATATTGGTCTATATCATTCTCAACCCAAATTCACTAAAATCAATGTTTAATAATTTCATTGTTTCGTCAAACAGTTCATTACAATTCTTTAAATCAGATACACTATGTTCGACAGCCATTTTTAAATCTAAAATAAATAAACAATTAATTGTAAATTCAGCTGTTATTCATAGTCTTTTCTAATCGTAAAACATGATCTTCATTAAAGCGAATAACTACTCCTTCAGGGGCGGTAGAAACAGTCAGATTAGCATCTTTAGGAGCTATATTATCAACCAATATGGCAAACAACTTTATAATTGGTTGGGACCAAGAATCTGGTATTTTACTGACAGCTTCCATACACTTTCTCGCATGTCTATGCGATTAAAAGATCAGTAATTAATTCATCAAACCTGTTCTTTAACTGATCTTTATCACCCTCCTCTCCCAATCCAACTCGTAAAGTATATTAATAAGCTCTGTAGCTACTTCGGGCTTCATTTTTAAAACTAGAATAAAATTATAAATTAAAAAAATTAATTAATCAGTTTCTCTCTCCCTCATTCACTCCCTCATTCACTCCCACATCTCTGTGTGTCTGTCAGTGTGTCTGTCTGTCTCTCTCACACGCACACACACAAACAAACAACAAACAAACAAACACACACACAATAGATAGGACGGTGTTTGCAGGGTAATGTAAAGGGGCTTTTTGTTTTTCACACTTAGCGGCATAAATTCAAGACGGCCACTAAAAGCACTTATTAGAGACCTGAATCAATAATCACAAGATCTCTTCAAAGTTCTCTCAGCGGCCGTCTGAGACAGCCTTAAAGCAGCAAAACGGCGAAGCGGATGAAGATGAAGCAGGTAACCACAGCAGCAAAGCAGCGAAGCCACAACAGCAAAAAAAAAAAAAAAAAAAAAAAAGTCATTTTCATTATATACAAAGTCATAGAATCGAAGTGTCAGCAGGTAACCTTTGACCGACCATGGCTGGAGCGCTGACAAGGGGGTTTCCCCTCCCTCTCATGGCCTTTGACTGACCATGGCTGGAGCGCTAGTCGCCCCGACCAACCGACCGACCGATCGATGATTCAGACGGCGCGCGAGCTGGGAGGCTGCTATCATGACCTTTGACCGACCATGGCTGGAGCGCTAGCATCTCTTTAGCTTGTAGACGCGCTAGTATTGATTTTTCACAGCGGTTAGTCAGTCGGTCTGCCATAACTTTTCGAAAGCCAACGTCGCTTTGCATATATTTTAAAATGAGCCTTCTTTTCTCATACAAGCTGTGGATAGAAATTCCAAGCTTGTAGAATTTTGGATAGTGGTAAAAACAAAATGATAATTCCGTCAGTTTTTTACACAGCGTGGGTTCCATCAGAAATTCGTTTTTCAAATAATTCTCCAGGACGTTTTGGGGTTAGATTTCTTTAAAACGGCTTTTGTTCTTTCAAGCCAATGGCCTAAAAGCAAAGATTGTTGAAGAGTTTTACAATTTTCGACTTTGATCTCAGAACCAGCCTTCAGTAAAACAGGCGTAATTTCAGCCATGCTTTTCATCTTCATAAAGGAGCCTTCGTCAATCGGCTCATAATCAAGTTTCTCGACAAAACAATTACTTAAAAAAGCGTCCAGTTCACTTACTGTCATTTCACGTTTTTCCTTGCTTGGTTTCTAAAAGATTTAAGCTCTCTTTTGGTCAGACCGGTTTCAAACAGCGGCGAGCTAAAAAGCATGTCCTCACTCCTTGACGTCTCGGTCGGAAAAGATCGAAATCGGTCGGGTGCTCGCCAGTCCATCAATAAATGATGTCATACCTCCTGTAGATTGGTTTAGCGCGCACACGTGAGGTGCGAGCTGTCACGTGATTTGCACGGCCCATTGCACAAGGCTTTCGCTGCGGCTGTGGTGGCTATATTGATTTTGGAACAGTTTGGCAGCAGGCGCGTCAAACCATATACGTTTTTAGTTCATTTTATATACCCTGGCAGAGATTGTAATATGTTTGTTCACGATCACCAAATCTTATCTAGCACGATAAGCCCCCATTTTAATGTACTGATTATGTCGATTTTTAGAGGTTTTGGCGTGTTAATTTTGTTTGTGAAACAGGTGTTAATTTTGGTCAAAACTGACATGAGAAGGACGTGACTTAGATGTGAAAAGGGGGGTTTTCGTGCAAAATAAGATGGGTGAGCTTGAACGAACATATTTACATTCTCTGTGTGTGTTGTGTGTGTGTGTGTGTGTGTGTGTGTGTGTGTGTGTGTGAGTGTGTGTGTGTGTGTGTGTGTGTGTGTGTGTGTGTGTGTGTGTGTATGTGTGTGTTGTGTGTGTGTGAGAGAGTGTGTGAGTGAGTGTGTGTGTGTGTGTGTGTGTGTGTGTGTGTGTGTGTGTGTGTGTGTGTGTGTGTGCGCGATGTTTCAGATCTAAAACCAGGGGAGAAATGTCGTACCAACTGCAATATATCCAGATGTGACCCGGACACCGGGCCCTGTGAGGACGGTATTTGCAGTAAGTCCGCACGCGCGCGGGCGGGTGTGTGTGTGTGTGTGTGTGTGTGTGTGTGTGTGCGTGTGTGTGTGTGTGTGTGTGTGTGTGTGTGTGTGTGTGTGTGTGTGTGTGTGTGTGTGCGTGCGTGCGTGCGCGCGCGCGTGCGTGCGTGCGTGCGTGTGTGTGTTTGTGTGTGTGTGTGTGTGTGTCTGTGTCTGTGTCTGTGAGTTGATGCTTGTGTGTAAGATAAGATAAGATAATGTTGCTTATAGCCCAGCCGACCGCAAAATGCTTGTGTGTGTGTGTGTGTGTGTGTGTGTGTGTGTGTGTGTGTGTGTGTGTGTGTGTGTGTGTGTGTGAGTTGATACTTATGTGTGTGTGTGTGTGTGTGTGTGTGTGTGTGTGTGTGTGTGTGTGTGTGTGTGTGATCATTTATGTATTCGTTCACGCTTTACTTATGTATACATTTTGTACGTACTTGATTATTTACTCATTTGATATTAAACTATGCTTCAGCACCTTATCTCATCATCACCTTGCTGTTCTTCAAACCAATCCATCCCCCATCCCCTCCTCCCTGCCCCCTTCTCCTTCCAACCCCATCCCCGTTACATCATTTCTTTAGTGCCTGAGGAGTTGTGGCTGTTTTTTCCCGTTATGTATTATTTCCGTCGTTTATTTGTTTGGTTTTGCCCTACGTGAAGAAAACGAAATAGGTCGAGGCTTGTTACTTTAATGTTTATACTGTCATTTCTGTACTTCAACATCTGTTTGCATGTTATAAAGTCTTAAACCTGTCGTGATTTCCGGAGTTTGAGAGTCTCCCGTTTACCGTACCTAGCGTGTAAAAACACACAGCTGCTCCGAGCCTCGTTTCAGGGGCGAACACCTCGGTTTTTCCAATAAGACATTTTATTTAGAGTTGCGCCCCTTGTCTTTGCTGCAGACGACATTATTTGAGGTTGCCATCCGATGTTGCCGACATGAGTCCTTGCATAGCGATTTGTTGTGCCCTAAGCTGTCTGATCAAAGTCAAAGTGTGGAAGAGAGAAGGTAACCTGCTGTCTGAAAGAGTGACGTTTTCTTTTAGAATGTCACTCAGATTGCTCAAAGGGGAAAAAAAGGGAAAAGGAAAGAAAATGGGGTTTGGAACTGTGACACGCCTTACCAGAACTAATCGCAATACTTGTGTCAGAAAAAAAAAAAAAAATGATGGACCTGAATGCCGTTTGCCCGATGAAAAGGCAGAAAACGCAGCTCTTCCCGTTGAAACTTGATTGAATAATTTGATAACATATACTAGGGTTACGATTCTTTGTTGGGTGAGGGGAAAGGAAAGGGGGCCATGAACTTTTCACATGAGAAGTAGAAGGCAAACTGTGACTGAAAAGGGAATTTGCTGCAACACCTTCCATAACCGAATT
>JAFLJL010016478.1:52592-54286 GCA_018398815.1 Conus ventricosus
GTTTTTTTTCAATACTAATTTACTAAAACTTTTCAGATTTCTCGTTTTTGCTTAATTCCTGTGTTTTTCCTGGTCATTTTCAATAACATCATTTTCGCGCAAACATTCTTCAAATGAGTCTTTGTCTTCGTGTAAATAAAACTACAGTCTTTATTATAACTGTTCTCTAAAAGTGCTTTTAAAACGAGTTATTATTTCGGGCATAAAATCCACACCTTATCCCAGCAGTCTTCCGCTGAAAGCTAGTTTTCCGACATTGTGTTTCTCTTTTTAACTATGTCTTTTCTGCGTGCATTCATCTATAAATAAATAGTGTTTGGCGTTCCTTCAAACAGTCTATAAAAACTGTTCTAAACACTCACCGCAGTTTATTGCTAGGATAACTTAAAAGATGTCCTTCACTGTCCATATAAACTTCTATTATGATATGCTTTGTTCCCATTTAAGTGTTGGACTGAAATCCACATTATGATTAAAAATTATAATCGATAAACTGTTGTAAAACAGGTCGAGGATAAATATTGTTTTTCCACAACCAGTCTGCCCACAAATCAATGAGCAATGTAGGAGTTTTTGTCATAAAGTTTAACTGCTCCATAGTTTTATAACAGAGTTTTATCTAATTCAGTATTATTTTTATTATACTCTCCGTCAAAACTTGTTAGTATAATAAAACCCTATGAGGCCTAAATGTGTAAGTTTAATCCAATTTAGTCTGTAAGAGTGTTCTATTTAAGTCAACAGTGATTTTGTGCTTGTTGTTTATGATCTTAATATCCTCGCATTGTGAAGAACGTCGATGGTTAACGTTAGGTGTTTAACGTCTAAGTTTTTGCCGCTAATATTAATTCCTTTATAAGGTATCACTAACGCCCACAACCCATCCCTCTCCACATCATTTAAAGACAGAAATTTCAAAGATTATTGTGAACGTGTCGCCTATTTTCTGCTGTGGATAGAACTGTAATTTTGTTTGAAGCTTTTTTTACTAAACTGTTGCTTTTCTGTGGTGGATGTCTGTTTTTCCATACGGCGTTATTTCAATTTCTTTCCGGACTATTATCGTACCGGTATAAGACTTACATGTAAAGGCCGAGGTGGAATGCTTTTCTGAAACTTTTTTGTCGGCACAAAATAAATGTAAATGGGGCTTATGAATTCATAATTTTATTTCCCATTTCTAATTAAGGTTTAATGCCATTTGAGGTCAGGTTTTCGAAACTATTTTATATTCATACTGGCCCATCATTTTTTGACTTCTAGATTGCGTGTTGTACTAGTTTAGGAAACCTTTTGTTGGCGTCAACCTCTTTGCGTTTATAATCACATCTTTAGTGTACTCAAAACCATTCAAAGTGCCTATCTACCATTTCTGTTCAATTAAGTCCGCTACGTCTGCAGGTCTTTTAATTCTAAAGTTTTACACCCTCTGCCGGCGCTAATGTAACTCCTGGTTTTTCTGGCCCACGCGACTTATTTTTTAGTAGCGTATTATTTTATTTCCAATACAATGTGCAGGTTATCACATTTCACGACTTTCCCTGTTTTGTCTTGATTTTTATATTATAACTGATCCGACCCTCCAAAACTAATCTTTTTAAAACTGTAAATTAGGAATTGTATATTTATAATCGCTATAGCTGCTTTCCCTGACGGAAGTGCTCTTAAAAAACAGTGAGGGCCTTCATCATATA
>JAFLJL010016479.1:0-2500 GCA_018398815.1 Conus ventricosus
TGTAAGATAGACAGCTCTGTTACCGGCACGCTGATCTAACTGCATTGCTGTAAGATAGACAGCTCTGTTCCCGGGCACGCTGATTTAACTGCATTGCTGTAAGAAAGACGCTCTGTTCCCGGGCACGCTGATCTAATTGCATTGCTGTAAGATAGACAGCTCGTTACCGGCACGCTGATCTATCTGCATGCTGTAAGATAGACAGCTCTGTTACCGGCCATGCTGATCTAACTGCAGGGCTGTAAGATAGACACTCTGTTACCGGCACGCTGATCAACTCCCATTGCTGTAAGATAGACACTCTGTTACCCGCCTTTGCTGATCTAACTGCATTGCTGTAAATAGACTGCTCTGTCAACCGGCATGCTGATCTAACTGCATTGCTGTAAGATAGACACTCTGTTACCGCATGCTGATCAAACTGCATCGCTGTAAGATAGACTGCTCTGTTACCGGCATGCTAAACTAACTGCATTGCTGTAAGATAGACTGCTCTGTTACCGCCGTGCTGATCTAACTGCATTGCTGTAAATAGACAGCTCTGTTACCGCATGCTAAATCTAACGCATTCTGTAAGAAGACAGCTCTGTTACCGGCATGCTGACTAACTGCAATTGCTGTAAGATAGACTGCTCTGTTACCGCCGTGCTATCTAACTGCATTGCGTAAGATAGACAGCTCTTTACCGGCATGCTGATCTAACTGCATTGCTGTAAGATAGACAGCTCGTTACCGGCACGTTTGATCTCTGTCACTGCATCGCTGTGGGATCATTCAGACAGCTCGTTCAGTCAGTCAATCCCCTGACCGCGGGAGTCGTTGAGGACGTAATGAGGCAGCCCCAAATTTTTCTCCAGCTCTTCTGTTGTGGCTGTCGTGGGGAGATCTGGCAGGTCATTTGGTCCATCCTTTATATTTTCGGAACCATTTTTTCTCCGCCGTCCTCGTCTGCGCCCCCCTTTAAACGGAACCTTAAAAGGGAGGGTTTTGAGAGGTGTTGTGACGAATGACGTGGCCAAACCATCCCAAATTTTCCGTCGTTTGACGGTTGCCAGTAGGGGTTTTCCGGGGCCCCAACTGGGTTTGGGTTTGACCGGGTTTCCGCACATAAAACATGGTCTTGTGCTCCTTGTAGGAGATGCGCGGTAGTTTCCTCAGGCATTTGGGTCTTTAAAATCTTTCTGGAGAGAATCATGCAAGAGACGCTCTGTTACCGCATGCTGACCTCACGCATCACTTTAAGATCAGTTTTCGCTCTCTTGCAGTTTCAGTTTCAGTTTCATCAAGGAGTCACTGCATGCGGACTAGTCCATATACACTACCCCACATTGCTAAATTTCGAGACCCTACTGCACATGATTTAAAAAAAAAAAAAATGATGGATGCAAGTATTAATGACTAAGATGACAGAATTTCAGAAGAGGGTCTCATGACTATAACTTAGTAGATGAGTCCAACGCGCAACTCGAACATGTCGTTCTCTAAAGCTCTTAGCTGTTAACTACTGCAGCGCAAAATGCTTGGTGTTATTGGCCAAGTTATACGACGGGTGACTTCACAGAGGATGTACACTTTATAGAGACCGAATTGATATTGATATTAAACTTTGTTGTTGTTGTTTCTTAACCTCTTTGTTTTCCAAATACCCTCAAACCCAATGAACCCTTTCCAAATATCTGCAACATCAGTTAATCCTATGTGTATTTTTTTTCTCTCCAAATATCTGCAAAATCTGTTAATCCTATGTGTATTTTTTTGTTTTCCAAATACCTTCAAACTCAGTTAATCCTACGTGTATTTGTTGCAAAAATAACTCTCATCTTCCCATGCTCTGTGGATAAAATGACGTGCTGAGAAATTTTATTCATTTCACATTCATCAATCATTGTTTTCATTCACCTCTCATTTTTCTTCATCTGTCCATATGCTCTTTTTTCCCCTCTTTATTTCAACCTCTTTTTATTGATACATTTATTTGTTTTAATAATGATTGACTGTTTCATTTATTTATTCATCTGTTTATTGTTCGTTATCCCTTGCGTCATCAGCACAATTTATGGGAAATATTCCATTGTCGAGGAAAGTATTGTATAAAGTAACTGTAATAAAGAAAGTATCATCAGACTATGTGTGTTTGTGTTTTCTAATATGTGTTTCTCCACCCACCATCCTGTTCCCAGGCACCCCCTCCTCTCCCCAGTCCAGCCGCTTCTGTCCTGTGTGTGTGTGTGTGTGTGTGTGTGTGTGTGTGTGTGTGTGTGTGTGTGTGTGTGTGTGTTGGATTCTTTTTTGAACCCTTGATGGTGAAAACACCACAGTATTATGGACTGCGGCGTGTCTCTATTAGACGCCAGGAACACAGACACAACCAGCCGTGTCTCCCTGATGAGTCCGATCCAGTGGACGAAAGGCCTAGGAGCGGGCAGTACAAATATATCTGCCTTCAAAAGGGATTACGATGGTTCCCTTATGCAGGTAGTGAAGAGTTTTCATATTGACA
>JAFLJL010016479.1:20000-25000 GCA_018398815.1 Conus ventricosus
AGGGACAAACAATTCCAGGGACAGCATGGTCAGCCAGTAAAGGGACAAACAATTCCAGGGACAGCATGGTCAGCCAGCAAAGGGACAAACAATTCCAGGGACAGCATGGTCAGCCAGTAAAGGGACAAACAATTCCAGGGACAGCATGGTCAGCCAGTAAAGGGACAAACAATTCCAGGGACAGCATGGTCAGCCAGTAAAGGGACAAACAATTCCAGGGACAGCATGGTCAGCCAGTAAAGGGACAAACAATTCCAGCCAACCGAAAAGAAAACTAACACCATGTCTGCCGTGATTGATTACCTCTGTAGCCAATTCATTTATGAATAATGAAAAAAAAATTGGACTACATATGCCCTCCCTGCTTCACCCCAGACGAGCAAGATAACTGATTAGTAAAAGTAGCATCACATCTAATACGAGCCTTCACATTGATATACATACTTTTAACACAAGGAAAACGTTTTCTTTCGTTCCATTTTTCAGCAAAACAGGGCCCGAGCAAGTTTCTATTAATAGTATCAAAACGTCCTCAAAATCAATAAAGGCAGCATAAAGTTTTCGATTATTACAAAATTGTTTTCGAACGCATGCCAGCAGTACAAACAAGTGATCTATAGTAGAGTAACCAGCTTTAAAACCCAGCCCGATATTCTCCAGTAATATTATGTTCTGTTACCCAGGTCTGTGTGCCACTGTTAATAATTATACCATATACTTTACTACTTGTATCACACAAACTTATACCACGATAATTCCCCGGATTATTGGCCTTTTCTTTCTTATAAAGGGGCAAAATAATCGACTCAGTCCAACCATCTGGGTAGAATCCTTTCTTGAAAAGAACATTAAAAAATTTTTCAAAGAAAGAAACAACGAATGCACACGCACTTTTTAATATTTCACCAATAATACTGTCGCGTCCCGCAGTTTTTTGGGGGTTTAGGTTTTCTTAATGCAAGCACAATTTTACCTTCAGAATTTGGTTTGTTAAAGACATCATCATCACTAAACCATATCTGTTTCTTCATTTTTTTGGAGAAGTAACATCATCGTCTTTTTCAAGCAGCATTTTAAAAGGTTTAAAACCAGTCATCTACCGTAATTTCGTTTCTTACGTTTTTCTTTTTTGAGGGATAGTTTCCCAGAAATCTTTCGACTATCTATAGAGACTACCAGTTTGTCAATCATTGTACGATTATGCATTTTCTTCTTATAGAATAACAGATTCTTATATTCCCTACTGGCTACACAGAGAGCCTATCGATTGCTTTCTTGCTGAGAACGACGTGATGTCTTAACTCTGAAAGAACGACGTAGTTTCTTTAACAATGTTCGCATCTCTTTCCTTTTCTTTCGACATTCTGTATCATACCAGTCTTGGTAGCATCTTTCTCCCACTCACACATACTCTCTTTTTCGTGCACGCAGCCAACTCTTTCACTACAAGTATTTTTTTTTTCCAGGGCTACATCGACATCAATATCAGCGGAGTGAACAGCACATCTAACATCATATATATACGTCACTGTTAGCTACATCATTGAACTCTTGAATACAATCAGATTCCAATTAAACTTTTCAATGAACACATTCTCAGGAGAGAGAGAGAGAGAGAGGAGAGAGAGAGAGAGAGAGAGAGAGAGAGAGAGAGAGAGGGGGGGAGACAGAGAGAGAGAGGATTTTCCAACTCACGCACAAAAACTGAAAGACAGGACAGACAGACAGACGAACAGACAGACAAACAGACAGCTCACCAAAGGCGCACAGAAGAACGGTCAACAGCAGCGTCATGGCTCTGTGATGCAACGAAGACGTTGTGTGTACAGGATATCTACAACGTGATATTTATCGGTGCAGCACAGCAGTCAGCGAAGACGTTGTGTGCACAGTGAGAACTGCACGTGATATTTATAGGCTGGAGGGACCCCCACACCACCTGTCTGCTCTCTCCTTCAGCTGGCTGCTGAAGGGTCCTCATCACCGAAGTACCTGCGCTGCACCTCTTCACTGGGAACAGCCTCTTAGTTGTCCCGTTTTTCTGGTCGTAAACAACGCGCACGGTGATCCTCCTCTCAGGGACACTTGGAAAAGGCCCAAGAGGCCCCCTACGTCGTTTTCTTTCGCTAGGTGTTCTGGTCCTACGAACACATGGTTATCTCCCAGAGATGCATCAAGACTGCTGTCGTCATCATCATCGTCGTCGTCGTCGTCATCATCATCATTCTCTGTCTCTGTCTCTCTTTCTCGCTCTTGTTCTACTTGTTCTTATTGGTTTTTTTTTTTTTCATTTTCTTCTTTAGTTTTTTCTTCTGGTTCTTCCAGTTTCTTCTTGTTCTTGTTCTGGTTCTTGTTCTTGTTATTCTTGTCCTTCTTCTTCTTGTTCTTCTTCTTTGTCTTCTTCTTCTTTTGTTCTTGTTCTTCTTCTCCTCCTCCTCCTTCTTCTTCGTCTTCCTTCTTCTTTTTTCTTCTTCTTCTCTCTGTCTTTACGATTTGCTGAAAATACTTGTTTCTTCTGTTGTTCTGTTATAGAATCCGAAATACAATTTTCACTACTATGTCTTGATACACTGAAACTGTATTTAGAAATTCTACACAACAACCGGAAGTTGTTAGAACAACGACTCCTCTCTCTCTCTCTCTCTCTCTCTCTCTCTCTCTCTCTCTCCTCTCTCTCTCTCTCTCTCTCTCTCTCGCTCCCACACACACCACACACACACACACACACACACACACACACACACACAACACACACACACACACACACACACACAATAACACCCCCTCGTTGTAAGTATTCTTTCTCCTATCAAGTAAGTTGACGGAGACAGAATGTTTGACTGTGTGCATCAGTTATCCACAATACTGGATATGTGTTCGGAAATGTCTTGGTAAAGTTTCCTTTAAAAAAAAAAACAACCCAGTGATGCGTTATCAGGCCTGCACAAAAAGAGGGCAAAGTGATTTGAGTGTGGTCTGCATGTAGAAGCAACATCATCATGCTTTTTTCTGGTTAGGTGTGGCAGGCAAAGTCAAAGTGCTGTAGGTCCTAACATGATCCTGTGAGCTCTAAAAGCAGAGTGAAGGAACGTTATTATCAATATTATCAACCGAATGGACTCAATGACATGACCAAATAACACGGCTTTGGGGCCGGAATAGCTCAGTTGGTAGAGCGCCGGACTCGTGATCCTGGGGTTGCGGGTTCGAATTTCGATACAGGAGGATTTTTTCCATCGGAGTTGACATTGGTTCTGACTCCATTCCCCATACAGTCCTTCGAATGAGACTATAAAACCGAGGTCCGTGTGTGAACGCATGCACATCTTGCACACACGTCAAATCCCATCACTAACTTTCGGAAGAGAAGGCCAGTTTGGCCGTTGGTATGGATGACACGTTACACATAGCATGCACCTTCCCCGAAGATGGAGTATGGCTGCCTTAATGGCGGGATAAAAAAAACCGGTCATACACACAAAACTCCACTGCCCGTCTTTTCAGGCAGTGTCCGCAGGAGTATCAGCCTGCGTACGCAGAAAGAAAGAAAGAAACATCCGGGTTCGATCACAGCCAACCATTAATTTCACTGACACTATCGAATTCGGTCCAGCACATCGGCTGAATTTCAGATCTGATTCCAGTTATCGCTCGATGTTCCTTATGTAAGCCAAAAGCGTGTTTGGTGGGGAGGATTTCTCTCGAGGCATGCATGACATCAGACGTAGGTTGTGCCCACACCTGAAGAAAACTAAGGCTGAAGGCAGACAAGTCCGTGTAGTGTATGCTCATTTATTTATTAATGGTAAAAAGTTTGGTCTTAATACGCATGATTCACTCAGAGGAAAAAATCGAAACTGGCCGCCTGATATTCGAATTAAAGTGTCTAGGATCAAATTTGAGACGGATACAAATAAAGCATAACACCGGAATTTTCCCAAGTTGGTTCACAGAACCCGCTGGTAACCACACGTTTTGCACGTGGGGATTCAGAACCCGTTGGTCCCGTGGGTTTGAAATTGACAGTTGTCCCTTATTTTCATGTGAAAACTCCCGCACTCCAATAAGTTGTGGACAGGGGGATATGGAAATCTATCTTGCTATAATAGAAAAGACGAGGTCTCCACTTCTGTAAATAAGGTTTTGCAATTTGTTGCTATATGAAATCGTTTCCTCTTAAGTTTTGTCATGGTTTGCGCTCAAAGTTTATGTTTAATGATATCTTTTTCATACTTTACATCTTTTGATTTTATTTGTGTTCCAGAGACTTTTGATGATAACTGTGATTCTGATGTATTTCCGGGCTTTCAGATACATTATAAACCTTCTGTGAAGTTCACCAAACAAGGAGAGAGAAATGTATTCTTATTGATTTTTTTTGTGCTCTTTTTTTTGTTCATATCTAAAAGCTTTTTACATTCTCTTCTAGGTATTATATATCTATTACTGAGTCATGTTGTTGTTGCAGTCCTTGTATCTGCATAAAGCCTTTCAGTTAGGACAAACTCTTCTCTCGTGATTAAGCAATCTGAATTTTGGTTTGATTCGTGTAACAATACCTGGTGAACACGGTAACCGCCCCTTGTTCATATGGGGCTTTGGGCTTCCTGAGTAAATCATCTGAATCTGAATCTCTCTCTCTCTCTCTCTCTCTCTCTCTCTCTCTCTGTCAAAAAAAAAAAAAAAATCCTCGTTGCTAGTGTTCATTTTCCAACTATTTTCCAAATATGTTGGTGTATGGTGAGACTGCCAGATATTCTGTTTGTATGCATGAGTTGTGTTCAACGCCGGATATGTGTTCTGAAATGTCTTGGCACAGATTCCTTTCACACCTTTACTATTATCATCAAGTCTTCACAAAGGAGGCAGGGTAATTTGAGCGTGGTCTGCATGTATAAACCAATGTCATTATGCTTTTGCGAAGTCAGAGTGTTTGTGAACCTTACATGTTCCTTTTGAGCTTTAAAAGCAGACTGAAGGACTGTCGTACAGCCCCCCCC
>JAFLJL010016480.1:0-15000 GCA_018398815.1 Conus ventricosus
CCATCTCTCACCCTCTCCACTCTCTAACTCTTTCTCCCTTCCAACCCCTCCCCCCTCTAGTAGTAGACTTTATGAAAGCATTTGATGTCGTCGACCACAGTCTTCTACTTGAGAAATTAAAGATCTATGGCCTAACTGACAACGCTTTGGAACTTCTATCTTCATTTCTCTCAGACAGGAAACAGTGTGTTTCGGTAAATAGATCAAATTCTTCCATTCTACCTGTTAAGTACGGCGTCCCTCAAGGCTCAGTCCTTGGGCCAATACTATTTTCTGTATATATAAATGATCTACCTCTGTTTTTTACAACTTTATGTGAGATGTTTGCCGATGATACCACTATCCACACCTGTCACGATCGATTAGATAACATTTTTATCTCCTTACAAGAAAGTATCAACAAGTTATCTGAATGGTCTGAACTCAATCATATGCGACTCCACCCCCAAAAAACTAAATACTTATTGATTACTACCAGGCAAAAACGTCAAAATCTTTCTTGTAGCAATCATTACCTTTGTATTAATGGCGAAAATCTCGAGGAAGTTGATCACCATAAGATCCTAGGTGTTATTATTGATAACAATCTGTTATGGTCGAATCATATTGCGTTAGTATGTAAAAATGTGTCCAGAAAGATTTACCAGCTTTCCAGAATAAAACACTTTTTAGATCAACATAGCCGTAAGTTGTTCTTTCATGCCTATGTTGAATCTTACATAAACTATGCCTCAACAATATGGGATTCCGCTAGTGATAATATTTTAAAACCTTTATTCAGTTTACATAGACGTGCCATTAAACTGATCCTCCTGAAGTCCTCCTCCCCTACTTTCTCAGAATATAAACATTTAGAAATTCTGCCTCTAAAATGGAAGCTAGTTTACAACAAAGCTCTCTTTATGTTTAATATAATGTCCGACCGTGCCCCAATGGCTTTGAAAAATAGATTCGAAATGAATAAGATTCGTCATGTTTACAAGATAAAAGTACCTCTTCCGAGAATCGATCTGTTTAAATCAAGCTTGTTGTACTCTGGTGGCTGCTTATGGAATTCTGTTATAACTTCATTCGATGTAAATACAAGCCTCCGAGTCTTTAAAAACAAATATCAAACACACCTTATGACGCAATACATGAACAGCATCTCCTGATCCTTATGGTAAGTGAATATTTGCTTTTATATCCGGCCTCTCTCTCTCTCTCTCTCTCTCTCTCTCTCTCTCTCTCTCTGTTTGAGTAGGGTTGGTTGTGAACGGAGGGGTAGACGGGGTGAGGTGGGGTGTTTGTTACGAGGGGCGAGGATGGAATTGTTTGCAGAGAACACGGGATAGAGAGGAAAGGGAAATTGCGTGCGAATCTGGAGGGCGCAAAAATGTGTGTTGTACGCCCCCTTCCGGAACAGATTCTAGGTTTCAATATAGATTTACTATCATGTGGATTTATATTTGTGATTATTATGTGTTCTGTATTTCTATCTTTTCAGATCATGCTATTCGATAGATGTAATGTTTGACAATACATATGTGTATATGTGCGCATGGGGTTATATTTGAATTGTAATGTTATCATTTTTAATCATTATCATTCATTGATGTTGTTATTGCTATTATTATTGCTTTGAAAGGATTGTTCGACAGGTGGATGTTTGGTTAATGGTTGGGGTGTGGAGGGTGGCTTTTGTGTTTGGAATGTTTCTTTTTCATTTTTGAGGGCAAGATGCAAACAAGCCTGCTATGTGCTTATTCTTTTCCCTCATTAAACAAATTTCGTTCGTTCGTTCGTTCTCTCTCTCTCTCTCTCTCTCTCTCTCTCTCTCTCTCTCTGTTGTTGTTCAGTTTAACGTCCTTCCACTTTTCACTGTGTGTGTGTGTGTGTGTGTGTGTGTGTGTGTGTGTGTGTGTGTGTGTGTGTTTCCCTCTCTCTCCCTCCCTCCCTCCCTCCCTCCCTCTCTTTCTTCCCCTCTCTCTCTCCCGCACAATTACAAGAGGTCCCGTCCGTATCTGTAGTTGGCGTGGCTCCGTTCTCTTGGAGTGGTTCAGCGATGGCAGATTTATATATAGGACGGTGTGTTGAGGCTGACATTTCCAGATAGTCCCCAGCACAGGCACTCACAGCCACGTGACAGAGGAGTGCCCCACCCTCCGCAGGCCCTTGTGAACACACAGCACCCCCCTCCACCCCCTCCCTTCCCTCTTCATCCCACTCGCCTCAGTCTGCCCGTCTCTGTATCTTTGTCTAGGATACCTTCGCCCCCGTCCCCCACCCCCCTACCTTGTCTCTCTCTCTCTCTCTCTGACATGTGCAACAAGCCAGCATGTGCATACAGTCATTTAAAAAATTAAAATAAAATATGTATAATATCCCTTACAGGTTAACGTTAAAAGTAGAAACTCTCTCTCTCTCTCTCTCTCTCTCTCTCTCTCTCTCTCTCCCTCTCTCTCTCTCCCTCTCTCTCTCTCTCATGAAAATCATTGAGGAGAAGTGTTGTTATTCGTTTATCGTCTTCTGTCTGTGATGAAGAGACGTTCAATACAACCACTGAACTAAAGCTCGAGCAACCGAGGAGACTACAACACGCACCTGGAGGAGACTACAACACGCACCTGGAGGAGACTACAACACGCACCTGGAGGAGACTACAACACGCACCTGGAGGAGACTACAACACGCACCTCATGAGCAGTCTTCAGATTGAGAGCAGTGTTCTCTCTCTCTCTCTCTCTCTCTCTCTCTCTCTCTCTCTCTCTGTGTGTGTGTGTGTGTGCACTAATTCAATGTCCTTTATATTATCAGCATTCGTCCTTGAATTAACGACGTTGTCGGTGACCTACAATCCAGCTACCATTCTAACGATTCTCTGAACATTTGTTTGGTTATCAAAATGTTGTTAGTTTAAGATGGCTAGTTATCTCTGGGCCCCCGTTCGACATAAGAGCTGAATGAAACGGAAAAAAAAACCCCATGAAAGTTCCCTTCAAGTTCTATTACCCATCATGGAAATAAAAATCATCATCATCATTATCACCATCATCATCACTATCAAAATCTCTCACTCGCTCTCCCTCCCTTCCCCCTCTGTTCTCTCGTTCTCTCTCGCTCTCCTCCCCCCCCCCCCCCCCCCCCCCCCCCCCTCTCTCTCTCTCTGCCAGTTCAGTGAAAAGCATCGATAAACATGCCCCCAAATTTCTTAAAATTCGAGTCTCACAGAGTCGGGATAAATTTCAAAACGGAGGTCTTCCATTAAGGCATGTGCTTGCCACCCACAGAGGAATGTTCATGGAAACCTTGAAACGCTTTAATCCAGAAACACTTCGATCTAGACTATCCAGCATAATTCCTTAACATCTAACAACACTCCTGGTTGCCGTATATAGTGATGACTTATTAAAACAAGTCTTTGTTCTTTGGGTCCCCTCCTCTGGAACTCACTTCTGTATAGGCCATAGAAGCTCAGAATCTCTCTGGAACTCACTTCTGTATAGGCCATAGAAGCTCAGAATCTCTCTGGAACTCACTTCTGTATAGGTCATAGAAGCTCAGAATCTCTCTGGAACTCACTTCTGTATAGGCCATAGAAGCTCAGAATCTCTCTGGAACTCACTTCTGTACAGGCCATAGAAGCTCAGAATCTCTCTGGAACTCACTTCTGTATAGGCCATGGAAGCTCAGAATCTTACGGAGGGAAGTTGCTGACAGAGTTTGCCGTCTCTCACCAGTCACGATGACATGCAGCAGTATCATCCCTATGACCACTGCATGTCCACCTTAAAGCCACTCCCTAACTTCACATGTCCACCTTAAAGCCACTCCCTAACTTCACATGTCCACCTTAAAGCCACTCCCTAACTTCACATGTCCACCTTAAAGCCACTCCCTAACTTCACATGTACCCTATCACCACCAACATGCATTTCGCTTCATTTCCCAAAGTAATTATTGTTGCCGTTTATAAGTAGTATGGCTTCAAAAATAAGCTGCAACTGTCAAGGGTTACAGTTACTACCGAAAACAAAGCGGGCGTTGTGAAAGTCGACCACACCTGCCTCATAACAGCAGTTACCTCCCTTGGACCGAGACGAAGGCGAGTCTCGCTTGCGAAGTGGAAAGCAGTGGTGTGTGTGTGTGTGTGTGTGTGTGTGTGCGTGCGTGCGTGCGTGCGTGCGTGCGTGTGTGTGTGTGTGTATGTGTGAGAGAGAGAGAGAGAGAGAGAGAGAGAGAGAGAGAGAGAGAGACAGACAGACAGACAGATAGACAGACAGACAGAGACAGAAAGAGAAGACAGAGGCAGAGACAGACACAGAGAATTTCGGTTCATGTTGTTCATACTCTAGCCAACCGCAGGGGGCGCTATGAGGGTTTGGAGAGAGATCATACCGGATGACATAACACATAAATACTGGACCCAAATGGCGCACGTTTTGGGCATACTCGACGTGCTTCACGGAATATACAGGCAACAAACACTGAAACAAAACACCATCGCCAAACAAATGCACACACGTGCCAACCTCAGACATCCCCCCCCCCCCCACCCCCAGGCTCCCCCTCCCATACACACACTCAAGCCCGTCACACGATGACGTCAATCCTCAATTTATGACCACCACCCAGAGAAAATTGAAAACGAAAGACGCGAGTGCCGTATGTATGACAAGGGAAAGCCAGACAGACACCCAAGAGCTGGTATCCGTCTTACCAAAGGCACTTTGAAGTCAGGCGGATTTTCAGGCGTACAGACACCACTTGTCACAGGAAGCAGGGGGGAGAGAGAGAGACAGAGAGAGACACAGAGAGAGAGAGGAAGAGAGAGAGAGGAGAGAGAGAGAGAGAGGAGAGAGAGAGAGAGAGAGAGAGAGAGAGAGAGAGGAAAGAAAGACAGAGAGAGACAGAGACAGAGAGAGAGTGAAAGACAGAGAGAGAGAGAGAGGAGAGAGGAGAGAGAGAGAGAGAGAGAAGAGGGAAGAGAGAGAGAGAGAGAGAGAGAGAGAGAGAGAGAGAGAGAGAGTGAAAGACAGACGGACAGAGACAACTAGAGGAGAGAGAGAGAGAGAGAGGAGAGAGAGGAGAGAGAGAGAGGAGAGAGAGAGAGAGAGAGAGAGAGACGGACAGAGAGACAACTAGAGAGAAACAGAGAGAGAGAGAGAGACAGAGACAGAGAGAGAGAGACAGAGAGAGAGAGAGAGAGAGAGAGAGACGGACAGAGAGACAACTAGAGAGAAACAGAGAGAGAGAGAGACAGAGAGAGAGAGAGAGAGAGAGAGAGAGAGAGAGGAGAGAGAGAGGGGGGGGGGGGGGGGGGGCTGAAGGGAGGGAAGAGAAGAGTGGGGTGTGTGGACTGATGTCTCACACAGCCCCGTCATGACTCTCCTGACCACTTGAAGGCACAGTCGTACGCGGGGTAAAGAGGCAAGTGGTTAAAAACTATTACCTCGAAAGGGTCGCTGGTTCGATTCCTGGATGAGTCCACGACTCATTGGCCGTCTTTGTTCACGAACGCACGCACGCATATGCGCGCTCGCGCGCGCGCGGACACACACACACACACACACACACACACACACACACACACACACACACACACACACACACACACAGAGAGAGAGAGAGAGTACAAGCGCTCGCACTATCTGAGACAATAATTATTAGGTGACTCGTGCAACTTCACAAATACCTCATCCGTCACCTCCACCACCCACTCCCCTCCCCCATCCCGTCCCCACATTCATACAGCAATGCTGTATTTCAGAGTGTGTCAGCCCCACCCTGTCCCCACACTCCACACAGCAATGCTGTGTTTCAGAGTGTGTCAGCACCACCCTGTTCCCACACTCCACACAGCAATGCTGTGTTTCAGAGTGTGTCAGCACCACCCTGTCCCCACACTCCACACAGCAATGCTGTGTTTCAGAGTGTGTCAGCACCACCCTGTCCCCACACTCCACACAGCAATGCTGTGTTTCAGAGTGTGTCAGCACCACCCTGTTCCCACACTCCACACAGCAATGCTGTGTTTCAGAGTGTGTCAGCACCACCCTGTTCCCACACTCCACACAGCAATGCTGTGTTTCAGAGTGTGTCAGCACCACCCTGTCCCCACACTCCACACAGCAATGCTGTGTTTCAGAGTGTGTCAGCACCACCATCCTGTCCCCACACTCCACACAGCAATGCTGTGTTTCAGAGTGTGTCAGAACCACCCTGTCCCCACACTCCACACAGCAATGCTGTGTTTAAGAGTGTGTCAGCACCACCCTGTCCCCACACTCCACACAGCAATGCTGTGTTTCAGAGTGTGTCAGCACCACCCTGTCCCACACTCCACACAGCAATGCTGTGTTTCAGAGTGTGTCAGCACCACCCTGTTCCCACACTCCACACAGCAATGCTGTGTTTCAGAGTGTGTCAGCACCACCACCCTGTCCCCACACTCCACACAGCAATGCTGTGTTTCAGAGTGTGTCAGCACCACCCTGTCCCCACACTCCACACAGCAATGCTGTGTTTCAGAGTGTGTCAGCACCACCACCCTGTTCCCACACTCCACACAGCAATGCTGTGTTTCAGAGTGTGTCAGCACCACCCTGTCCCCACACTCCACACAGCAATGCTGTGTTTCAGAGTGTGTCAGCTCCACCCTGTCCCCACACTCCACACAGCAATGCTGTGTTTCAGTGTGTCAGCCCCACCCTGTCCCCACACTCCACACAGCAATGCTGTGTTTCAGAGTGTTTCAGCCCCACCCTGTCCCCACACTCCACACAGCAATGCTGTGTTTCAGAGTGTGTCAGCACCACCCTGTCCCCACACTCCACACAGCAATGCTGTGTTTCAGAGTGTGTCAGCACCACCCTGTTCCCACACTCCACACAGCAATGCTGTGTTTCAGAGTGTGTCAGCACCACCCTGTCCCCACACTCCACACAGCAATGCTGTGTTTCAGAGTGTGTCAGCACCACCCTGTCCCCACACTCCACACAGCAATGCTGTGTTTCAGAGTGTGTCAGCACCACCCTGTCCCCACACTCCACACAGCAATGCTGTGTTTCAGAGTGTGTCAGCACCACCCTGTCCCCACACTCCACACAGCAATGCTGTGTTTCAGAGTGTGTCAGCACCACCCTGTCCCCACACTCCACACAGCAATGCTGTGTTTCAGAGTGTGTCAGCACCACCCTGTCCCCACACTCCACACAGCAATGCTGTGTTTCAGAGTGTGTCAGCACCACCACCCTGTCCCCACACTCTACACAGCAATGCTGTGTTTCAGAGTGTGTCAGCACCACCCTGTTCCCACACTCCACACAGCAATGCTTGTTTCAGAGTGTGTCAGCACCACCACCCTGTCCCCACACTCCACACAGCAATGCTGTGTTTCAGAGTGTGTCAGCACCACCCTGTCCCACAACTCCACACGCAATGCTGTGTTTCAGAGTGTGTCAGCACCACCACCCTGTCCCCACACTCCACACAGCAATGCTGTGTTTCAGGGTGTGTCAGTACCACCCTGTCCCCACACTCCACACAGCAATGCTGTGTTTCAGAGTGTGTCAGCACCACCACCCTGTCCCCACACTCCACACAGCAATGCTGTGTTTCAGAGTGTGTCAGCACCACCACCCTGTCCCCACACTCCACACAGCAATGCTGTGTTTCAGAGTGTGTCAGCCCCACCCTGTCCCCACACTCCACACAGCAATGCTGTGTTTCAGTGTGTGTCAGTACCACCCTGTCCCCACACTCCACACAGCAATGCTGTGTTTCAGAGTGTGTCAGCACCACCACCCTGTCCCCACACTCCACACAGCAATGCTGTGTTTCAGAGTGTGTCAGCACCACCACCCTGTCCCCACACTCCACACAGCAATGCTGTGTTTCAGAGTGTGTCAGCCCCACCCTGTCCCACACTCCACACAGCAATGCTGTGTTTCAGTGTGTTTCAGCACATGCTGGCTGCAGGATAGCCGAATCACTGAGACGGCTGTAAGTCACCAATGCATAGGACGCCGTCAGTCAGGGACTATGAACAACAAAGCCAGTGTGCAGGATAGCTCAATCACTGTGACGGCAAGATGTCACCAATGCATAGGGCGCCGTCTGTCAGGGACTGTGAACAACAAAGCCAGTGTGCAGGATAGCTCAATCACTGTGACGGCAAGATGTCACCAATGCATAGGGCGCCGTCTGTCAGGGACTGTGAACAACAAACACAGTGTGCAGGATAGCTCAATCACTGTGACGGCAAGATGTCACCAATGCATAGGGCGCCGTCTGTCAGGGACTGTGAACAACAAACCCAGTGTGCAGGATAGCTCAGTCACTGTGACGGCAAGATGTCACCAATGCATAGGGCGCCGTCTGTCAGGGACTGTGAACAACAAACCCAGTGTGCAGGATAGCTCAATCACTGTGACGGCAAGATGTCACCAATGCATAGGGCGCCGTCTGTCAGGAACTGTGAACAACAAACCAGTGTGCAGGATAGCTCAGTCACTGTGACGGCAAGATGTCACCAATGCATAGGGCGCCGTCTGTCAGGGACTGTGAACAACAAACCCAGTGTGCAGGATAGCTCAATCACTGTGACGGCAAGATGTCACCAATGCATAGGGCGCCGTCTGTCAGGGACTGTGAACAACAAACCCAGTGTGCAGGATAGCTCAGTCACTGTGACGGCAAGATGTCACCAATGCATAGGGCGCCGTCTGTCAGGGATTGTGAACAACAAACCCAGTGGGGGGAACAATGGGAATGGCCCCTAAATGAAGGCCTCTGTCCTGCAAAGAAGACCTCCCAGTTTGTCAACTACAAAACCACCGTGGACGTTTTTCTTCCTTTGCTTGTTCTGTAAGCTTCCTGTCTACATGGCAGCTTGGTGAATGGGACTCGCAAACAGCATCAACTTGGAGTGAAGGACATCTCGTTGCTTCATCACGTGAAAGAAGTTCTCTTTCTGCTTCGTCCTTTTGTAGAACTAGAACCACCAGTGTCAAAACTCTCCCAGTGAAATGATGCTGAGGGAGATTCAAGAGAACAACTTCTTTCGTTAATACTTTCTTCTGTAAAGCCCAGCCGACCCCACGGGGCCTCCTTAGGGCTGTCAACAGGCATGGACATGACAGATGACACCCTGAACAAGGAGCCGACCACACGGGGCCTCCTTAGGGCTGTCAACAGGCATGGACATGACAGGTGACACCCTGAACAAGGAGCCGACCACCCGGGGCCTCCTTAGGGCTGTCAACAGGCATGGACATGACAGATGACACCCTGAACAAGGAGCCGACCACACGGGGCCTCCTTAGGGCTGTCAACAGGCATGGACATGACAGATGACACCCTGAACAAGGAGCCGACCCCACGGGGCCTCCTTAGGGCTGTCAACAGGCATGGACATGACAGGTGACACCCTGAACAAGGAGCCGACCACACGGGGCCTCCTTAGGGCTGTCAACAGGCATGGACATGACAGATGACACCCTGAACAAGGAGCCGACCCCCGGGGCCTCCTTAGGGCTGTCAACAGGCATGGACATGACAGATGACACCCTGAACAAGGAGCCGACCCCACGGGGCCTCCTTAGGGCTGTCAACAGGCATGGACATGACAGATGACACCCTGAACAAGGACCACAGACAGACGTGGTCAACACACGACAACAACAATAGACGGGGGGATACCTTGGTAGGGGGACAAAACAAACGGCTGATTCTGATCTGTGACGCACGCTGGGAACGTCTCTCTAGAACATGTACAGTGTCTTTTTCCTGCCGGTGTGGCTGTGTGTGCCTGGCTGACTGCTCATGGCCTTATCTGACCCAGTGCCTGCAATGAAGAACACTCGTTCTGATTGCAAACAAACAGCGTGAAAAGGACGCCCGTTATTGAACCAATGATGGCTGAGTGACGTGTGCTTCTCGACGACGACACTCTGAAAGCAGTGAAAGTTTGGAGCCTGAAACAGCAGGAGATTTGGAAAAAAAGGCATTTATAAAAGATATTTGTGTGACAAGTCGTACACAATGCCATACTACCCTCGCCACTTAGCTATAATTACAAGGTTATGATTGAACACATGGAACACCAAGTTTTCTCTTGATGTTACGTGTATCTTTGGGAGACCTATTTTAATTCATCATCCGCTATTAGATAGACCGGTGTCAACTGAACTTTATAAAGAGGACGGTATCTATGTTGAAAAAATATCCAAATGGAAGTTGTGTCTTGTATGATCCATGTATTGCTGATCTTGCGACTGCTTTTGCTCAGTATGAAGTAGCCAGGTTATCATGAGGATCCAAAAACGTGAGTGGTAGGCCTGTAAAGTAATTTATGTGTGTATGTCTGTATACAATAATCATTGAGGAGGACTGTCTTTATTCGTTTCTCGTCTAATTTCTGTGATGAAGAGACGTGAGTACAACCACTGAACTTGAGGTTTAGTAACAGAGGAGACGACAAGAGACGCCTCATGAGCAGTGTACAGATTCAGAGCAGTGTTCAGGTGGGTTGGGAGCACAGTCTGCCTGTACTTTCAACGGAAGCGGTCAGCTGGCAGCCCTGTCACAGGTACTTACGAAAATCGTTCATTAAGTTTTAAGGTGGAGAGGTTTCGACAAAACGCAAGGCAATAATTGTCTTAGCACAAAGACACTCGGGTTTTCCATGGGTATGGAAACTGCAAACGGATATGACGTTGCTGTCTGGAAACAGACAGCACAGGCAACAAAGATTAGCTGTCACTAATCAAGGAGTCGTCTCCCCGTGCCAATCTATCACGTGCGGAAAAGCCATACATGGGACAGCCAGTCCAGCTAACGGTGAGCCATGTGGCTTATTCCGCCAGAAATCAGTCACTGCGGAAGCCTGGTGAGTCCTTGTTAAACACCACCGGTTATAAAGTATGAAGCAAGGGAGATAACCGCTAGCCATCGGTCATGAGTTTTTTGGGGCCTTAGAGGAATAGATCTTTTTTTTATGAGAAAGTGTTTGTGCCTGTTAACGTTGTCCATGAGGAGCAGAGCAGATGGACACTGACTGAAATGCCACATAGTGAAGGACGGGAAGAAGTTACAACACTGACACGCAATACAATGCACTGCCATACGACATGACAAATAGCAATGCACTTTAAAAAAAACAACTCGTCTGTTCAAACATCAAAGAATGGTGCTTTAAATGTTCACTTTATTGATCCACGTTGTTTACAGTCTGAACGACCGGGTGTTGTATGAAGTGGGTTTTGATCCACGTTGTTTACAGTCTGAACGACCGGGTGTTGGTATGAGGTGGGTTTTGACCCACGTTGCTTACAGTCTGAACGACCGGGTGTTGTATGAAGTGGGTTTGGGTGGGGTGGGGCATAGAGCTGTCATCTTCTACAGGCCAGTTCTCTATTAATGTTTAGCAACTGGAAAAGAAATGGCCTCCGACAATCATAACGCATGATGACTTCTAAAATTCAACACAGCACACACTTCCGTTTCACCCCCAACTCTTTTGGAACAAAACGCTCTCTGTGAAAGAACACGACGTTTTCATCGAGCCCAGTGACAACGCCAACACCAAGTGTTAAATAAAACAATACATAAAATCATTACAGAGAGAGGAAAATCGTACGACATGAACAATCCACTATAACTGTATGCAATCACGTCCTTCCCTAACCCACCCCTCCACCAGACCACACGGACCCGTACTGGCGTCTCATTCTTTCCTTGTGTCACACGGCTCGTCAAGACAAGACACCGCCGGAGCCAGGCAGCAGAGGATTGCATGGAAGGACAGTGATCACCGGACCTCAGATTATCTTGTCAAAGGGAAACGCCGGACACACGGCAAAGCCCGGGTCTTACAGGGTGAAGGGGAGGTATTACTGGTGTCATAGGACCGGCCTTGTGGTCCTCAGGTTTAAAGGGCTGTTTCCACAGAGCTGAAGCGGATGCGGCACGGGGGCGGATGCGGCACGGTGGCGGAAGCGGCAGATCCAGGGTTTAGACAGCAGATGTAAAGAGGCATTTCCTGGGACAGAAGCCACACCGCACGCAATGAGGGTGCGGGGAAAAGCTTCGCTCTAAACAGCGCACAACACATGCAACATGGCCAGTGTACGACGGGTCAAGCTGATGGTTTCCACTTGGTTCCAGATCTTTGGTCTATTGCAGAACGGTCAACATATTTATGATTTGAAAGAAATTTGATTTGGAAAAAAAAACCGACTCTCGTTTGCAAGTTGTATAAAACTGCGTGAAAATAAGGTTTTAATTTGCAACGTTAGTACTACGATTAAACGCAGTGGTAGTACTGGTTCTATTATCCTAAAGATCGCTACTCCATGTTATGAAATCAAAGGCACAGACAGACAATAACACATAACGATACAGTTTAATCAAACAACTGAATAAACACGGGGATGGGGGGGGGGGGGGGGGGGGGGGGGGGGGGGGGGGGGGGGGGGGGGGGGGGCGGAATAGCTCAGTTGGTACAGCGCCAGACTCGTGATCCAGGGGTTGCGGGTTTGAATTTCGGTACAGGGGGATTTTTCCCTCGGAGTTCTGACTCCATTCCCCATACAGTCCTTCGAATGAGACTATAAACCGACGTTCCGAGTGTGAACGCACGCACAACATCTTGCACACACGTAAAATCCCTTCATCAACTTTCGGAAGAGAAGGCCAGTTTGGCCGTTAGTATGGATGACACGTTACATATAACATGCATCTCCCCGAATATGGAGTATGGTTGCCTTAATGGCGGGATAAAAAAACGATCATACACACAAAACTCCACTGCCTGTCTATACAGACAGCGTCTGCAGGAGTATCAGCCTGTGTACGCAGAAAGAAAGAAAGAACACGGGGATCATGTGAGACACCTCATGTGCACCGCTGTTGATGGACACACCTCAGACAACGGACATGCTGTCTCTGGATACATTCACAGCTCCACGTCGCTGTTCGGCACCGCACATCAATGACGCTACACGCCGCTCCACCGCGGACACCGCTCATAGCAGAGCATGGAACACCCACCTGTCCGATTGTCCGTGACAACTACATCTTGGGCGGACACGTGGAC
This sequence comes from Conus ventricosus, assembly GCA_018398815.1. Taxonomy (NCBI): domain Eukaryota; kingdom Metazoa; phylum Mollusca; class Gastropoda; order Neogastropoda; family Conidae; genus Conus; species Conus ventricosus. Next base: position 13,079 of record JAFLJL010016480.1, read on the forward strand.
ATTCTGTGTCCACCCTCCCCACCACTCCTCTACCCTCCCCACCCTCCTTACTTCCCTCTCGGTTTGTCTCATCACGGAATCGTTGCAGAGTGGAACAGCATGGTCCATGCAGGAAACGTGTAAGCTGCCTTCAGACCTTGTGCTTGGTTAGGACGGCAATGATGGATCTACTCCTTGTTGTTGATATATGTGCATTGGACACTGCTTTATTTAAGAACGTGTGTGTGCTGTAGGGGGAGAGACAGAGGAGAGAGACAGAGATAAGACAGAGACCTTACCATTTTAGTTCAGTCGAGTATATTGTGAGAAGTGGAAAGAAGACCATTATTTTTCGTTTTCTTTTCTGACACATTTTCAAAGACATTTGGGAAGATAACCTGGTGAAAAACATATTTGGGAAGATAACCTGGTGAACAACACATTTGGGAAGATAACCTGGTGAACAACATATTTGGGAAGATTGCCTGGTGAACAACATATTTGGGAAGATAACCTGGTGAACAACATATTTGGGAAGATTACCTGGTGAACAACACATTTGGGAAGATAACCTGGTGAACAACACATTTGGGAAGATTACCTGGTGAACAACACACTTGGGAAGATAACCTGGTGAACAAACAAAGTATTTTACATCTATTCTCCGTCTCAGATCACAAATGAGCTTAACATACCATTTTCAGATTTTGTTTTCTGACTTTCCACTGCACTGCCAACAGTTACTTTTATCAATCGTCATTGAACGTATGGAGGACATGCAGAAATCTTGGGGGCCCAGCAGATATATATATATATATATTATATATTATATATATATTATATACAACAAACTAATAAATTCCAAGGATAAGTACCGAGCACCGTTCCAGCAACTTACAGAGCAGCTTGGTGTTGCAATGACTGCAAGAAATATTCAATTATAAACAAAGCTTGCTCTTATGTCTTAGATTGAAGAAATAGGGGGAGATACGCATTCATATCTGCAGTGGTAGATGATTCTGCCTAACTAACAGTATGTGCTTGAGTGGGTGAATGTGGAAAAATAAATAAATGCTTCTCAAAATGAGACTTCAGCAAGCTTATATTCTCCAAGGGGGAGACATCCTCCAATAGGGAGGGAAACTCACTAACATATAACTCCTGGTCATATACCGATATTTCGAAACTTGGTGGTTTCTCCTCAGTGACCGCGGAAAGTGGTAATTTGACTCCTCTGCCTTTTCAGTTTTAAGAAGAATGCAATCCAAGAAAAGGCTGGTGTGCAATACCGTAGTATGCTTGTTGAGTTTTCAAAAAACCAACCAAAGGTGCCATCTAAGAAGCAAAAGAAAATCATGAAAGAGCAAAGCAAGCTACATTTTCTTGTGAAAAGTAGAAAATATAAAAGATATCATCTAAGACATAAGTGCTGAGGGCCAGTTCTTGGAATGAATCCGCAAGGGACTAAAATACAACAAACTAATAAATTCCAAGGATAAGTACCGAGCACCGTTCCAGCAACTTACAGAGCAGCTTGGTGTTGCAATGACTGCAAGAAATATTCAATTATAAACAAAGCTTGCTCTTATGTCTTAGATTGAAGAAATAGGGGGAGATACGCATTCATATCTCCCTTGGAGAATATAAGCTTGCTGAAGTCTCATTTTGAGAAGCATTTATTTTATTTTTCCACATTCACCCACTCAAGCACATACTGTTAGTTAGGCAGAATCATCTACCACTGCAGATATGAATGCGTATCTCCCCCTATTTCTTCAATCTAAGACATAAGAGCAAGCTTTGTTTATAATTGAATATTTCTTGCAGTCATTGCAACACCAAGCTGCTCTGTAAGTTGCTGGAACGGTGCTCGGTACTTATCCTTGGAATTTATTAGTTTGTTGCATTTTAGTCCCTTGCGGATTCATTCCAAGAACTGGCCC
>JAFLJL010016480.1:20000-32500 GCA_018398815.1 Conus ventricosus
CGTTAAAGATGAAAAACAAAACAAACAAAAAGACCAACGCTCTCGCACAGATGCAAGCACTATTGCACTCTCTCTCTCTCTCTCTCTCTCTCTCTCACACACACACACACACACACACACACACACACACACACCACACACACACACACACACAGGCAGGCAGGCAGGCATATAGGCAGACAGACAGAGACATAAAGACGAGACAGATCAGAGAGAGAGAGAGGAGAGAGAGAGAGAGAGAGAGAGAGAGAGAGAGAGGAGAGAGAGACTCTTGACTCGCGCTTTCACGCCGCGCCATTTATTGTGAGGCCCTCGGCCCGTCCACAGGAGTACGAACATACATTTCAACATGACAAAACGTTTGATTGAAACGTTGATTGTAACATAATTTGTTTTCTGATTAGAGTTTCTGTTCTTCCTATAAGTATTCTATTACATAGGGTTTCTCTGGTTTTTAAGGCATAGAAGATGTACATTGCAATATCTCTTATGGTTTCGGTGTTATCGTTTTGTAGCAGACTTTCCAATGTGATTGCGTTTCTGTTACTAAAGTGTTTGAAAATGTATTTTGTTCGTAATTGCCTGTAATTTGGACACCACATTAAGAAGTGCATTTCTGTTTCTACTGTTGGGCAGAAGGGGCATGTTGTTATAGCTTCATTGTCTATGTATTTTTTGTTGCCATGCAGTTCGTTTATTCCTAATCGTAGTCTTGTCAACGCTTTTCTGAACTTTGCGATTGTGATTGCGCGAAAGTTATTCTTCAGTTTGGTGTATAGTTTTAAACGTATTATATGTTGTAAATCGTTCACTGTTCGCTATTTTGTTATGCAGTTCTGTTTGTAACAATCTATGATTCTTTGTTTTAGTGTTATGATAAATGTTTGCTCGTTTCCTACGCCTTCGTTCAGCCAAACTTCAGGAAGCCATTGTATCCAAGCAGCGTTTAATTTCCAGTGCCCAGTTCTGTGGTTTGTCAATTCTATTTTTTCTCTTTCATATGCCTGTCTAGGTATCCTGTCTGGAGTCATCTTCATTAATTTGAACCATTTCTGATTGCTTTTATTGAATATCTATACTATCGGATATCTTCCTAGTTCACTGTATACTAAGTTGTTTGGCGTTTTCTTCCCACCCCATGTATCTTTACATGCGAATAGATGTATATTTTCCACCCTGAATAACGAGTCAAACCCCATACTTCTGCTGCGTACAGTAGCAGTGCTTGGACCTGTGTATCAAATAGCTTAAAAAATATGTTTTATATCCAAATGTCTAAGCTATACATTGTTTTCATTATTTCACCTATTTTCCCTTTCGCCCTTCCTGCATATTCGAAAGTGAAATATCTACTGAGAGTTTAGTCGTTAGAGTGAAACCTAAGTATTTGTAGCTGTTTACTACCTCAATTTCTTCCCCTTTGTAGTTCCATTTTTCTAGTCTGCCAGGTATCTCCTTTTCTAAAGACCACTGATTTTTGTTTTTTGGAGATTAACCTTTAGTCCAATGCGGTCTGAGGCTTCCTGTAGGTTCTTAATTGGTTTTGCAGACCTGCTGGTGTTTAGCTATTAAAGCTATGTCATCAGCGAATAGAGTGAAAATATTTCTGCCTTTCCGGGTTAAGAATTGATATCCGTGTCTTCCTTTAGCTGTGACATTGTCTGCAACTTCTGTTAATTAGTAATGAAAGATTAGAGGGGACAGTAAACACCCTGTTTCACTCTGTGTGGCATTCAAAGAATTCTGTTAGTTCAGTTCCATGTCTTACACATGCTTGTACTGTTTTATAGATAGCTTTTAGCATGTTAATCATCTTCGTAGATATTTTGTGTTTCTGTAGAATTTCCCAAAGTTTTTCTCTATTTACTGTGTCAAACGCTTTCTGATAATCAATGAAGGCTACATACAATTTACTTCTTCTTCTGCCATATAGGCAGTTACTTATCATAGATGTAGTGTGAAAATATGGTCTACTGTTGAGAAATCTTTCCTGAAGCCTGCCTGCTCTTTGCTGATTTTATTTTCTGCTTCTGCCCAATCATATTAGTCTTCTGTTTAATATTGCTGTGTAATCTTGCTTATGATGCATAATAAGGATATTCCTCTATAGTTTCTGGATTCTGTCTATCTCCCTTCTTGTGTAGTGGTATGATCACCGCCTTGACCATTCTATGGGGAAGTAGCTATCTTGATATAATTTATTGAATATTTCGTTAAGAATGGCACTGTATTTTGTCCTATAGTTTTGAGAAATTCAGGAGGGATTTCATCAATGCCTGGTGATTTGCCTTTTTTAAATTTTTCTGTAGCTGATCTTACTTCGTTTTCGGTTATCTCTTCGTCTAATTCTTGTACATGAATTACGTTTAACACTTCTTCTTGTGGTCCTTCTTCTCTATCGTTTTAGCATTTCTGTGTCTTGTGGATTCAAGATGCTTTCGAAATGTGCTTTCCATTGTGTAAATTAATAGATGGTAATGTGTTATTCTTTCTTCTAACACTTTTTATGGTGCTCCAGAACATTCGGCTGTCCTTACGATTTTGTACTAGTGTGTCGTATGTTTGCTTTTTATACTGTTTTTTTTTCTTTTCTCTAATTGTTTCTTTGTATATGCTCTTTGTTCCTGTAAGCCTCTCTCCTTCCTTCATAAATGGTTGGGTTTTTATCCTTTTTCGTCCATGTCAGTCTAATTGAGTGCTTGTTGTGCTTCTTTCTTTTTTGATTTCGCATGTTTTATCATACCAGTTGTTTTTAGTCTTATATTTTCCTCCTATACCTATTGTTCTGTACATGTCTTTCCTGCCTCTTTTAGTAGCTTATTAAATCTGTCTATACTCGTGTCTACATCTCTTTCTATTTCTTCTGTTATTTGTGCCATTGTTTGTTTCGCCTCTTCCGATTCTATGAACTGGACATACTGTTGTTGTTTTTGTGGGATCCCACTTTAGTTTCTTTACGTAAATTTCTTGCCCTCGTTCTCTTGTGCTTTAGACAGTGTGCTTTGTAATTCCATCATAATAGGCATATGTGAGCTTCAACTCTCTTACTATCTGACACTTGTTCACATTTTCTAACAGTTCAACAGAACATATATAGTAATCTATAACACTGTTACCCCTTTCGGAATAAAATGTGTATGCATCGTCAAACTTTTCCGTGCAAAGACATTAGATCTAGTGGAGTTACATTAAATGTTATGCAAAATTTATTAATTTCTTGCCAAAACCATTTATGTGGGGATCTTTAGACCTACGTGCATACACGTCCTGTTCTCTTCCTGTTACCTCATTTTCATCATCGATGCTCAAGCTCCATCCCCAATACGAGCATTGAGATCTCCTCCAATGATGTAATGGAAGTTATTTCCTTGTTCTGTTTGTGCAAATATGTATTGTTCAATTAGTTCCAGTGTGCATGGTAATCTTTGTCAGAATATATTGGCTATCTACTGGATGTACATATGTACCATAAAAACAAAAATGTCTTTTTCACAATGCAATAAAACTTTTCATTAACTTCACACAGAGTACATTTTCCATGTCAGTATTTACCAATTGAAACATATTCAGATAAACTCTTTTTTATCAGCAGGATTGTTCCCCCTGAGGGTCTTCCATTCTAGTGAATTTGACTGCTGGACAATGTAATTGCAAGAAATCCTGGAATTTTAATTCGAAATCGAAAAATTAGAAGTAAATGTTTCTGTTAAACAGCACAGATCAAAAGAAGTGATAAATTCTAAAAAGTCTGGTTCCGTTAATTATACTAATAATCCCCCACATTCCAACATGCAAAAGATAGGTTTCTTTTCCCACTCTCGTCTTCCATTCTTTTTTCATTCCCACTCTCTCCCCTCTCGTTCCTCCACTCATGTCGTGTTCTGGTGGTCTGTTCATTGTTCTCTTGAGTTCGTGTAATCTGTGATCCCGTGTACGGCCGTGGCCTTCCCTTCATTTCTTACTTTTTCCTTCCTTCGTAGTTGGATTTGTACGTGTGTACTGGTTGTTTTACTGGGTGCCTTCGTGCTACTGGTGTGTGAACGTTAAAGTTTTGTTTGTTTTGTATTGTCCTCCCTTCTCTCCCTCCTCCCACTAGCTCTGCCCCCCCTCCTCACTGTCCGTCAACGCTGTACTAGGCCTACTGCGGTGGATCCGCACTGTTTCGTCCAGAGTTGTCTGCCGCGAAACCCGGCGCCCTGGCGTTCTGCGCATCCGCTCCGTCTCCACCCCACCCCTGTTCTCCCTCTCCTTTCCCCCTCTACTAGGCTGACTCTGTCTTGACCTTGTTTATCACATGTGACCACTTGTCTGTCGCGCCGCGGGTTTGGTGAGTCAATTGGCGCCTCGCCCGCCGCGCGCGCTGCATCTGCGTATGACCTTGACCCGGTGGATCCCAGAGGGATTCTGATTGGTCTTGGGTTTGTTTTGGTTTTTGGATGTGTGTATGGTGACCTGTGTGAGCACATGGTTAGTGTCTGAACTGGGAGTGGGCTGACACGTGTTTCTGTGTTGTGTGTTGCATTCGTGCCTTCATTCTTGCTTTCCTCAGACACCCCCCTCTCCCATTTCCCCTTCCTTTTCTTCCCCCGCCACTGGCACCTCTCTATTACCCTCCGCTCCATCTCTCTGTTTTTTTGGGTTCCGCAGAGGTTCCAGTACCCGGTCCAATCAACCCCTGATTCCCTCTCTCTCCCCTCCTGTCTCCCCCCATGCCATCAGCTTTTCACTCTCACATACACTCCTTCTCCTGCCTCACTCTCTCTCTCACCACTTTCATCCCCACTGTCACTCCTGCTGGCGCTCATCATCTTTGTAATCTGATCAGTTGCTTTCTTTCTTTCTCTCTTCCTTTCTTCATTCCACTCTTTCTCTCTCAACTCATTTACCCTTTCCCTCTCCCTTTGCTCTCTCCTTAGTCTCTCTCTCTCTCTCAGTCCCACACTTTCACGTTCCATCCTTCCATCATAGTCTCTGTGGCTCCATCCTTCATGACTGTCCGACACTCTTCTTCTCAACCACGATTGTCTATTTGTCTCTTGATGCCTTGCTGTGGCGTATCCATGCCGTTCCTGCCGTCATATCTGTAGCTCCGCTCGCTGGTCCGTGGGCCCGCTCCGCTGGTCCGTACGTCCGCTCGCTGGTCCATAGGCCGCTCCGCTGGTCCGTACGTTCCGCTTCGCTGATCGTAGGTCCGCTCCGCTGGTAGTTTGGGTGCTCCCTCACGTACAGCTTCCCTCCGACAAGTAGCCGGACTTGCCCATCTCCCTCAGCTCACGTAATTGTGCTGTCTGGCGCCTCGTCCGGTCCTGGCTCACCGTGATCCCTTCTGTTTTCATGGTTTCCTGGCCTCCCGGTTCCTTAGTACCGCATGGCGTCCCCCCATCGTAACATTTTGGCTACCACAGGCCTAGGGCGTTTGTTTGCTGGGTTGTACCTTCCCAGCCTGTGAGCCGTTCTACTGCGTCTGCCGCCCAGTCGTCCTCCTTCATGTACTTTTCCAGTAACTCCTTTAACAATATCTTCACATTTCTCGGGTCCACTCCCTTCGTCTCTTCTTTTAACCCGTAGAAATTTAGGTTGTTCCTTCGGGAAAAAACCTTCTAATTTGTCCATTTCGTCCTCCATTATGTGCTAGTCTGCCTGCCATGCGTTCCTGTGTTTCGTCTAAGTGTTGAACTGCCTTTTATTTGCCTGTATGTCTTGTTTTGTGTCCGCTAGCTCTTGAACTAGATTGGTGAGTGTGTCTGCCATTTGTGTCTGTTTTGCATCTATCTTCTTAATTGTGTTTACCTGTGATTGGAAAGAGTCCACCAATGATGTGATTGTAGTGATATTTGTGTCATCTGCGTTTCCATCGTGCTAAGTCTGGTGTCGATTCTGTGTTCCAGCTTGCGTGCTTCTTCCTCAATTTTCTCATTAACACTCGGTCCGGGGTTCGTTTCGATATCGTTGCTGAGAATCAGCCTCCTGTGTAGATACAAAATGTTCAAGATGATCAGTAATGCCACTAACAATGTCACTTTCGGATTGCTCCGACGGCCCCTAGCATTTCGTTCCTAACTGACCAATTCATGATCGCTGTCAGCGCCCAATTCATGCTTGCCGTCATCGCCGCCATCTTTGTTGACATTTTACTGACTCGTTTCCAGTTGCGTTGACCTCTTGTATCGAAACGGTAGCAGTTCCAGTCCCCGCTCTTCCACACCGATCACACCGTTCCTAACAATTGGTCTCGGTCCAAAAGCCACTGTGGTCATGTCCAGAGCATGATCGTGGTTAGTGCTAAACGTCAAAACACCACGAAACACAGCAGTATCTCCTTCACCCTGCTACTTTGACCCCTCTCTCACTCCTTCACTTCCTTTCTCCTTCCTTTCCCACTGTCCTCCAAACAGTCCGATTCTGGCCCTCCACTCGCACAGGTCTATCATTCTGCAGTTCTCGTAGCTACAGACACTTTCACAAACACTTCTGCGAATTAATATCACCACTGGAACGATACTTGGAGCACTGTAATCTGCCTAACGACACACTTTTAACCGGAGCTCATCCGCGCGATGTTTACCAGTCGCCATCTTGTTGCGTACTCAGGAGAGAGAGAGAGAGGAGGAGAGAGAGAGAGAGAGAGAGAGGAGAGAGAGAGAGAGGAGGAATAAACATGGGGGGGGGGGGGGGGGGGAGGGGAGAAGAGAGAGGAACACGCCACAAACACATTTCTGATGAATTAATCATATTCACCCCCCCCCACCCCAACTCACCCCCTCCATCCCTTCGCCCCCACCCTCCCTCCCTCTCCAGACATTTTCCAGACAGTCCACATCGTGCCAAGTTAGAAGACACCCCAATTTACTTTCACCCCACCATCCTCAACATAAGAAGAAAAGGACAGCTTGGAGAGAAAAAAAAGAAAAAGGAAGAAGAAACTAAAAGAAAAAACGGAAAAGCATTAAAAAAAAAAAAAAAGCACAAGGAAAATGGAAGGAAAAAAAAGGCAAAAAAGAAGCTCAGCAAAATTAAAAACAAACACACACAAAAAAAAACACGAAAAGCCGAAAGGCGTGGAATTCTTGTGAGTGCAGAATGTGGCATAGCCGACGTAGCGGCATCGCATCAAATTATCAGGACAAAAGACACGCGGTGCACTCCTGTCTTGCATGCCGGCACACAGGCCGACGCATTCCCCTGCAAGCTCCGGTGCAGGTTTTGGCTTCCTCCGAGTTGCATCCTCTCTTCGGGCTCGCATTACCATGACGTGTCTGTCTGTCCGTCTGTGTGTCTGCGAGTTGGTCTGGGCCTGTATGCACGTCAATCCGGATAGAGGGCTGTCCGCGAATAGCGCCTATTCGGTGGATAGGCGGCAGATTTTGGTATGCACGTCAGACGCATGAGCTATCCGACTCGGCTAAACGCGGATAAAGTTATCGGTGCCTCGGGGGTCCGATAGCGAGCCTAAACGCGGATAAATATGGCTGCATTGATGTTTTTCAAGTGAGACAGCGACGGCAATTGCGACGAAACCGCATCTTTCGTGACAGAAAAGAAACCCGTTTGACCTGTACGATGGACTAGAACTGTTCCGAAAGGTGTGTGTGTGTGTGTGTGTGTGTGTGTGTGTGTGTGTGTGTGTGTGAGTGTGTGTGTGTGTGTGTGTGTGTGTGTGTGTGTGTGTGTGTGTGTGGGTGTGTGTGTGAATCACCCCACTTTCCAGCACATTTCCAAGCGCAATTATTATTTGTTGTTTTCAATGATAGTGCACATTTGTAGCTTCCCATACTTACTGCCAGTTTCTCCGGCACTGAAGATTTATTCCCGAAATCAAGATGTTTAATCACTCTAGATGGTTGGCTTTTTTCACTTTTGATTTGGAAAAAAAATTTCTTTGTCTCTATGTAGATCGCCCCAAAGGGAACAGTTTAAAAGTAGTGTGTGTGTGTGTGTGTGTGTGTGTGTGTGTGTGTGTGTGTGTGTGTGTGTGTGTGTGTGTGTGTGTGAATCGCCCCACTTTCCAAGCGCAATTATTATTTGTTGTTTTCAATGATAGTGCACATTTGTAGCTTCCCATACTTACTGCCAGTCTTCTCCGGCACTGAAGATTTATTCCCGAAATCAAGATGTTTAATCACTCTAGATGGTTGGCTTTTTTTCACTTTTGATTTGGAAAAAAAAATTCTTTGTCTCTATGTAGATCGCCCCAGAGTGAACAGTTTAAAAGTAGTGTGTGTGTGTGTGTGTGTGTGTGTGTGTGTGTGTGTGTGTGTGTGTGTGTGTGTGTGTGTGAATCGCCCCACTTTCCAGCACATTTCCAAGCGCAATTATTATTTGTTGTTTTCAATGATAGTGCACATTTGTAGCTTCCCATACTTACTGCCAGTCTTCTCCGGCACTGAAGATTTATTCCCGAAATCAAGATGTTTAATCACTCTAGATGGTTGGCTTTTTTTCACTTTTGATTTGGAAAAAAAAATTCTTTGTCTCTATGTAGATCGCCCCAGAGTGAACAGTTTAAAAGTAGTGTGTGTGTGTGTGTGTGTGTGTGTGTGTGTGTGTGTGTGTGTGTGTGTGTGTGTGTATGTGTGTGTGTGTGTGTGTGTGTGTGTGTGTGTGTGTGAGAGTGTGTGTGTGTGTGTGTGTGTGTGTGTGTGTGTGTGATTTTTTTTTTATAATTCAGTGTAAATGCATTTTGGGGTCAATTTGGTTTCAGGTAATCTGCGATGCAGACCTTGTATTCATCAATTGTGTCGCAAAGTGGCCAGGGAGTGTGCATGATTCAAGAATCTTGCGTGAAAACCGACGAAGCACGTACCAGCGGAAGTTCCACGAAGGAGGGTATGACTAAACCGAAAGCAGTGCCTGCTGCACCCCGGTTTTGCCAAGAATCTATAAATAGAGCGCCGTTTCCTGCCCTCTAAACGCGGAGAGCTATTCAATCGCGAATAGGGCGTCGTGCATACCAAAACCGGAGAGGGGCTATCCGCGTTTAAGCTCCGAATAGCTAACCGCGTTTAAGCCCTAAACGCGAATAAGCTAATCGGGTTTGACGTGCATACAGGCCCTGGTTGTTTGGCATCTCTCTCTCTCTCTCTCTCTCTCTCTCTCTCTCTCTCTCTCTCTCTCTCTTTTCTCAATTTATTGATGCATACCCTCTTTTCCTAGATCTATTACTTTCTTGTTTTATTTCTTATAACTGTATTTGGTTTTGGCCTTATCACTCGATGTTAAAACAAAGCATTGCCGTGTTTTCCACAACCCTCATGGAGGAAAATAATTTCTCTACATCTGCAACCAATGCGTTCATGTTTCATGTCCTTTCAAGCCCTTTAGGTTGCTGTATTCTCTTCATTTTCAAATGTGACACAACAGCACATTTCCACTGTGGACTTACAAAGTGAACTCGTTCCTCCGGAAGTGATTGTCTACACAGAAATATTTACGTCAAATAACCAATGTCACGCAAGCCTCTTTGTGGTTGGATCACTCTAACAGAACATGACACAGCGGTGCATATCTGTGAGCGCATCGTTCCCCAGCTGTCATTTAGCTTGTTTGTGCCTCAAGTTCCTTTGGATAACGATCAGCCTGTTTCACGGAAGACATGCTGTGCTCGCTCTCTACACTAGTGCTACTGACGGAAGCATGTCTATGTTCCCCCAGGTCTTTTTTCCCCCAGGTCTATGTTCCCCAGGTCTATATCCACCCAGGTCTATATTCCCCCCAGGAACATGTCTATATTCCCCCAGGTCTATATTCCCCCAGGACATGCTGTGCTCGGTCTCTACACTGGTACTACTGACGGAAGCATGTCTATATTTCCCCAGGTCTACATTCCCCCAGGTCTACATTCCCTCAGGTCTATGTTCCCCCAGGTCTACATTCCCCCAGGTCTACATTCCTCCAGGTCTATATTCCCCCAGGTCTATGTTCCCCCAGGTCTATATTCCCCCAGGTCTATATTCCCCCCAGGAACATGTCTATATTCCCCCAGGTCTATATTCCCCCAGGACATGCTGTGCTCGGTCTCTACACTGGTACTACTGACGGAAGCATGTCTATATTTCCCCAGGTCTACATTCCCTCAGATCTATGTTCCCCCAGGTCTATATTCCCCAGGTCTACATTCCTCCAGGTCTATATTCCCCCAGGTCTACATTCCCTCAGATCTATGTTCCCCCAGGTCTATATTCCCCCAGGTCTATATTGCCCAGGTCTATATTCCCCCAGGTCTACATTCCTCCAGGTCTATATTCCCCCAGGTCTATATTCCCCCAGGAACATGTCTATATTCCCCCAGGTCTATGTTCCCCCAGGTCTATGTTCCCCAAGGTCTATATTCCCCCAGGTCTACTTTCCCCCAGGTCTATATTCCCCCAGGTCTATGTTCCTGCAGGTCTATATTCCCCCAGGTCTATGTTCCCCAGGTCTACATTCCCCCAGGTCTATATTCCCCCAGGTCTATGTTCCCCCAGGTCTATGTTCCCCCAGGGCTATTGGCGTGTCACGCTGGTCTGAACTGCAAATGTTGCCCACAGCACAGAGGTAATAATAACAAGGATTGAACCCCAGGTAACGTAAAGGGAGGCACCTGATCCCGCATTAAAGTCTCACATATACAGAGGCAATGCGCTGCAAGGTGACTTCCCATTGCCAAGCGAACGAAAGAAATGAATACAGGATTAGAACCCAAGATAAAGCGTTTTCCAATCGCGCCGTCGTCAAAGAGCTTGTTAAAATAAAGTGAACAAAGGCATGGGGATATAGACCTGGGGGATATAGACCTGGGGAACATAGACCCGGGGGGGATACAGACCTGGGGGATATAGACCTGGGGGAATATAGACCTGGGGGATATAGACCTGGGGAACATAGACCTGGGGGGGATATAGACCTGGGGGGTATAGACCTGGGGGAATATAGACCTGGGGGTGGGGGAATATAGACCTGGGGGAACATAGACATGCTCCCCTACTGACGTGGTGGGTTCACACTGGCCTCCATGCGGCTGAAGATGGCGGAGAAGCCGACTCCATTCTTGTGATAACTGACTCACTGTCTGCGGCGCGACACGCAGCTTATTTCCAACACAGTTTAGGACTGGACAGCAACATCAGGGTCGGCGGATTGTGAGCAGCATCTCACAGGACTCCAAGCGAGCTGATTTCCAACATTCGTATCCATGCAGCGCGTTTCCATGTGTTCCGAAGACCGAGTACAAGACACAGAAGGACAACACGTCAAGGTGGAGCGGTGAAGATGAACAATTTGCTATGTCAGGCACCAACCGGATTCGAACCCTTCGACCTTTGACTTCGAACCCGGTGCTGTGCCACGTGTTGGTCTGATCGATAAGATATCCATCTTCATAGAGATTCGATGACCGCCTGGTGCTGTACCGTGTTAGTCTGATCTGGGGGTGACCAAAACTGAATGGTGGTCAAAGGCCAAAGGAAAAGCCAAAAGAGACATGATGATTCAGGAGTGAGAAAAGAAGAAGACCAAAAAAGACTCCAAAAAGCAGTCCAGCAGAGCCAGCAAGGGCAATGGACAACGTGGGAGAATGCACTCCAAAGAAGTCTAACTTGGAATGACATTTGGCACATGGCCCCTCTCAGGATCAGCTTCATTCTCAGATCTGCATATGACCTTCTGCCCTCAAATGCAAACCTGGTGAAGTGGGGGAAAACAGACGATCCTGCATGCCCCCTCTGCCATGAAAAGCAAACAGTGGAGCATGTTCTAAGCTCATGTAAAGTAGCCCTGGCTCAAGGAAGGTACACATGGAGGCACAACCAAGTGCTCAAAGAGATTGTACAAGTAGTCTGGGCTAGTACCAACACCACAAAAGGGAGCATCAGGACTCCAAAAACACCCGCAACATTCTTCACGGCAGGAGGCAGCAAATCATGGCCAAGAACAACAGTGCCACTCGAAACATGCAGGCAGAGTCTGCTGGATGGGGCAGATGACTGGGAGTGCACTGCAGACCTCCCAGAATGGAAGAGTCACCCAGAGATCATCAGCAAGAGTGGCATGAGACCAGACATAGTAGTCCACTCTAAGTCAACCAAGCAGCTGATCATGATCGAGCTCACGGTGCATATGAGAACAGAATGGAGGCAGCTCAAATCTACAAGACTGAAAAGTATGCTGATCTGGCAAACAGCCTGAGGAGAGAAGGCTATCAGGTCAAAGTCCTCACTGCAGAAATTGGAGCTAGGGGATTTGTAGGAACGTCTGCATACAGCCTCATGAAACAGCTCTCAGTTGCAGGGAAGGAAAAAACCAGAGCCCTGAAAGCAATGGCAGAAGCGGCAGAGAGGTGTTCAAGCTGGATCTGGTCAAGGCGGAACAAAAGTGAACTTCATAAGGCTTAATTTCCCTACAAATATCAGGTGTCCCTGTGGCTCAGTGGTTAAAGCGCGAGTCATTAAGTAGAAAATGAGCATGTCCAGAGGGTCATGGGTTCGAATCCCAGCCATGGCTCGTCCCAAGATGGGGAAAAAAAA
>JAFLJL010016481.1:0-2500 GCA_018398815.1 Conus ventricosus
CAAATGACCTGGACCAGACTCAGTCCGACTCTACGACTGACAGCATCGAGCACACATTGATTTGTGTATAGGACTTCCAAAAGCCTTCGACACCGTACCGCACCGTCGTCTGCTGAGCAAAGTCGAAGCCCATGGAATAAAAGTCCAATACTCAACTGGATAACAGCCTTTCTTGGTGATCGAAAGCAACGAGTTAGAATCAATGGAACTTTCTCTGAAGAGGCTGCAGTTACAAGCGGCATCCCCCAAGGTAGCGTGTTAGGACCAATCCTGTTTGTCATCTACATTAATGATCTGCCGAAACATGTACAAAACACCATCAAATTATTTGCAGATGACACAAAGTTATATGCCGCAAGCAGTGACCAAGAATCAACTGCATCACTCCAGCAGGACCTAGATAGCCTTCAGAAATGGTCGGACGATTGGCTTCTGAGATTCCACCCACAGAAATGACCTCAAATTTAAGCAACACGTTGCCAACGTCACTTCAAGAGCAAACAGCGTAATTGGCGTCATCCGCAGAACCTTCGAGTTCTTGGACTGCAAGCTCTTCATCCAGCTATACAAGACATTAGCAAGGCCTATCCTTGAGTATGGACAAACTGTGTGGCACCCCCGACATAAA
This sequence comes from Conus ventricosus, assembly GCA_018398815.1. Taxonomy (NCBI): domain Eukaryota; kingdom Metazoa; phylum Mollusca; class Gastropoda; order Neogastropoda; family Conidae; genus Conus; species Conus ventricosus. Next base: position 629 of record JAFLJL010016481.1, read on the forward strand.
ACACTCTGCAAAGAATTAGAAGATGTGCAGCGCCGAGCCACAAAGTTGATCTCCTCAATCAGAGAACTACCATATTCAGAAAGACTAGAGCGACTTGACCTGCCCAGCCTGGAGCACCGACGTCTCAGAGGGGATATGACTGACACCTTTAAGTACGTCCATGGAATCTACAAGACCGTAAAACCTAAGCTGGAAACTCCCAAGGACGTAGGCACAAGAGGAAATGTGATGAAACTTTCCATGCACCATACCCACTGCGATACCAGGAAACATTTCTTCAGTGAAAGAGTCGCCAAAACATGGAACACTCTCCCAGACGAAGTGGTCCTGGCACCTTCAGTAGAAGCGTTTAAGTGTAGGCTGGATGCTTGCTGGAGGAAGAAACCAGACCAGTACAACCCGTCTTGCCAATAAGCCACGCATGCAAAGTTATTAGTATGCTAGCCGTATAACCCACACGGATCGATGAACAGGACTTCAATGAAGACCTCACACATCGCATAGTTCAAGTTCAAGTTCAAATCAAATTTCAAATCCATCACTTTGCGTTTAGTGGCAGTTTTTAATCATTACGCTATGTCATATCAAGTCAGCGTCAGACACTTTTGGTTCTGACACTGGATCACAGACGCTGCTCTCCATTCTCTAAGATGACAGCACTGCACTTCACCATCATTGAATCTTTCATGGTCTGAGAACTGAATCTGGCACCAGACAAAAAAGAAACAACAGTTTTCTTCTTCAACAAACAAGTAAATCCTGACTCTGACCATGTGAAAAATGTACAAGGTTTGAGTCTCCTATCACCTTCCACAAGCCTGGTTACCTATCACCTTCCACAAGCCTAGTTACCTATCACCTTCCACAAGCCTAGTTAAAGTGTAAGCCAATCCTGCAGCCCCATGTCAGTGTACCTATATCACATGTTGTTACTGGTTTTCATTTCTCTGGGACTGCTTCTGACACGCTGGCTGTAGAGTGGGAGTGCAGGGTTGTCTGTCTTGGGGCCAGTGTGCAATTTTCACAGTGTGACCACGGTGTATATTCCACACACATTTGTCACAGCACCAGCACTGCGCTGTATCGCTCTGTCATGCTGCCAACAGTGCAACAAATACAAAAGTTATTGTGTGTGGTCACGCACACCCTTGTCACCATGCTAGTGCTGTACCGTCTACCTTGGTTACACTGCTGGCCATGTCAGACATGAGAGCAGTGTCCCAGAATGGAATGCAAGCTCTGGTCACGTGAAGTCAATCCCTGAACATGGGAAACTTGTATCATGCTCATGGACACTTTCTTTGTTCTCTTCTTAAAGTTTTGAAAATTTTTGTCCAGAGCGTTCCATTCATTTCACATCTAGAGGCCTCAAAACTGAATCCCAAGCAGACACTGACCTCACAGTCAACATTGTAAAAATATCCTGTGGCTGTTGATCAGTTCAAGTCATGTTGTTTATAGCCCAGCCAGCCACAGTGGGCTGGATCAGGGCTGTCATCTCATCACAGTTAATTCCTTATACATTTAAAAAACAACAACAAACAAACAATAAAAAGAAACCCAAAATTCTTAATTAAGTCAGGCTTTGTAAACCACAAAGAAAACGCTGAAAATCTTTTCTTCCTTACATTCATAGATCAGTTGAAAAATATCTATCTTGTTCAGTTTGAGGAACTGAAAAATCACCCTCCCTATGCAACGTATTTGGTGCATTGTGTTGGTACAGCATTGACAGTAGACTGGGTCATACCTGAACACAATGGAACATGTATGGTGCACAACACACCAATACACCTGTAACACTTTGTTCCACCTGAAAATGACATTGGAACTTATACATAAGGAAACAGATTCCATAATCCCTGTCATGAG
>JAFLJL010016481.1:7500-17500 GCA_018398815.1 Conus ventricosus
CTCTCTCTCACACACGAGTGTATTAATACATTTGCCGCCAAGCCTGAAACAGTCTTGCAGAAAGACTCCTACACCATACGGAGTCGATCCCAAATGCCTCTGGACCAGCCTCCCGGAGAGGTTCTGGACCACAGACACACAAACTAGACCTCGCATGACCCTTCCCACCTGGTTCTCTCCTTCCGCCATCTTGAAGGGGCCAGCTGCCGCTCTCTCTCCCTCTCTCTCTCTTTCTCTCTCTTCTGTTTGTTTGATTTGCTTTTTACTATATATCGATTTTTTTTCTTGCTCAGAGGGCTGGATGTATAAGAGTATTCATACTTAGTCCACTGCCATCTTAAAATAAAATTCGTTCGTTCTATCCGTGCATAGGCCAGCCAAACTGTGTGAGCACCTTTGCATGTATTTGAATATTTTAGGAACACTGATGTACTTATTAGGTTTGTGCGGCGTGCCGAGTCCAGTTTGAAAGTCGATGATCTGGACCTTTCCGACGTTTCACAGCCATGACCACGCCCTGCACGGTGAACCCGAATCTTGATTGGCCTTGCAGATGCCATGCCAGACACTGGGTCCCACGTCCAGTCATGTTGTTTGCAGCTAAGCCGACCATGGGGCCCAAATCTGGGCTAGCTGCTAGCAAGCTGAAAACAGAACTAGGCACAAAAAGGAAAGTCCCAGGACTAAGAACATTCAGAAACAAGTCGAGTCATCATTCAAAGACAGACTGGATCCCTTCATTCATTCCACACCATGATCTGGCAGAGCCCAAGCTTGAAAGTTGCCGGTCCTCCAATCCAAGGCAAAATGTAAGCATGAGAGAGACATAAATGAATAGCGTTCTGTTATTTCAAAAGCGAAGGCTTCATTTTTGTTAAAGATCCTGTTGTGAGATAGATTGCTTAGTGGAATGCCGTGACAGGGTAACAAGTGCAGGCAAAGTCTCCAGAAGACCTTATGGCAAACCTGATGCACCAAAAGGAAGCTGTAGTCCGCTCGCTCTCCCTCCTCCGTAATACAGCTTATGTACACTCCTTCCACTGACGTAAGGACAAGACAAAACAAGACAACAGCATCTTTGGCTGAGCCATCCATCTCTGGAACTCTAAGGAATCGATACCGTCAGCCCATTTACAGTCAAGGCAACGAATACAGCATAAATCGCGTTAAGTAGTAATGGTGAGCCCTGATTCCAAAAGTCGGGATATGGATACGGCAACGGCCACGTTGACGGATTACTTCATGTTGATCAGAGCAAGCAGGGACTGATGGTGCACTGAACGTGTTAACGGATGGACGTGTCTATCATTCTCATTTCTCCAGACTTTTCAGGCCACCTGTTGACACTGGAGTGTCACGCTGGAACTAGGCAGCTGAATCCTGCTTCAGGCGTGGAATCCCGCAACAGCTGAGGCAAAGCGGCCCATACAAATGGTGAGAGAAAATGTCGCTTTACATGACTAGAGCCTGGAGGAATCTTGCAATCTTGGCCATTTTCACACCGAAATAACGGGACAGCATATTTGCAAATGATGGGAACGTCTTGAGTGAAGTGGTAGCATGATCTGAAAGGAAAAGTGAAGAAACTAAACAGCTTTCAGTGTCTGTGTCAAAATGCTTCAGATTTATGCTGGTCACACCGCCAGTCTGACGCACACAAAAAAGTGTCACTGGACATCATAGCGGATGCCATGGCCGTAACTGTCACAGACAAATGGAATCGCAATAAACTACCCTTTGGTTCTGTATGACCAGCTGGCTCAATTCCGTGGAGAATCGTTCCCTTGGCTCTCCACCCCCCCCCCCCCCCCCCCCCCCCCCCCTGTCTTCAGAGTTTGCTGGCATACTTGTAATGAAGTCACCGGGGGTAGCTGTGCTGATCTGACAGTGTATTCCCTATGAGCGCTGAGCAGTAAGTTGCACTGGTCCACTTAGAGGCCTGATACCGAGAGCAATGACCTAAAAAACGAGAAATTACTCACAAGATACGAAACAACTACTGACAGAATACATACAAAATATGTATACAATGCTCTGTGAAAGTGTGGTGTGTGTGTGTGTGTGTGTGTGTGTGTGTGTGTGTGTGTGTGTGTGTGTGTGTGTGTGTGCGTGCACGCGTGCGCGCACACAGACACACCACCTAATGTGGACTGTTTGTTCCTCAGGAGCTGAACGGTTTCACTTGGTTGAAGACAAAGGCCAGTGTTTTAATGCTGTAAGATTCCCTAACCATGAAGAGGGTTAACCCGAACATTGTCAAAGAACAAAGCCACATCAGCTTTGAGTATAAATCTCTCTCTCTCTCTCTATCTCTCTCTCTCTCTCTGCTGTGTGTGTGTGTGTGTGTGTGTGTGTGTGTGTGTGTGTGTGTGTGAGAGAGAGAGAGAGGAGAGAGAGAGAGAGAGAGAGAACAGCTCCCACGTCTCTCTCTCTTCAATCAACATGTGACATGCCCAGGAGCCATAGTACTGATTGCATCGTATTGTAAGACGTGCTGTATTTGTATGACCCAACACCGTATTCTATCGCACTGCAACTGGATATACCAGTGAGTGAGCAAGTCAACGTGTCTTTGTAAATGTGTGTAAGTAAATGTGCACATACGTGCGTACCACTGTGTGCATGCCTCTGCGTGGCTGCTTGCGTGCATGTGTTCGTGTGTGTATGTTAGTTAGTTCTTTAGTTTAACGTCTACTCACTATAAGTCTTATTAGACGGAAAAAAAGAAGAAACATATGAGTGTGTGTATGTGTATGTATGGTATGTGTGCGCGTGTGTGTGTGTGTGTGTGTAATTGTGCGCGCGTGTGCGGGAATGTATTGTGTATGCCATATGTGTACGTTTGAACGCAACGGTCATTCTACGTTCACAAATTCGCACTTTTTCTCCATGTTACACACACACAAACACGCACACGCACACGCCTATACACACATACATGCACACGCACACACAGATGTATTTATGTATCTTGTGCTTCTGCTTTATTGATGGCTTGTTGTGAAAAACGCAGAAATGAAGCTTATTAATTGACCATCTGAAAATAACTCTCTCTCTCTCTCTCTCTCTCTGTGTGTGGCTTAATTTAAATCAATCTGACCATCAACCAGCCAAATAAGTACAAGAGAAAACGCGCGCGCGCTGGTAGGCACCACACACACACACTCTCTCTCTCTCTCTCTCTCTCTCACACACACATCTTTCACGACAGAATGTTCGAGATGACCATTCCAACACACACTTCCGAAAAGGAGCTGATGACAGAAACACAGCGCAATTTAAAAAGAAAAAGAAAAAAGAAAAAGCGAAAATGCACGAGAAACGACCCCATCGGGCTATCTGCTTGCAGTTCCAAGGTCAAAGTGGACAAAGAGGGGAGAGGTTGCCATGCAACTTATCAAGACCCCGTACGTGTGACAGGAACAGGTAGGGAGCGAACAGGTAGCGGAAAGGAAGTGTGATTTACCGGTGCCACGCTCTCTCTGATGTGGCAAGTTGGGGGTGGTGGGGGGGGGGGGGGGGGGGGGGATGAGGGACCAGCTTTGCCGGTGATGGGGGTCAACGCTGTTGTCGCTTCAGATTTGTCTGGTGGTCGTCTTTTTCTTTCTTTTATTTTTTTTTTTTTCATTTTCATCAAGTAAATCGTCCTCTCAAAAACAACAACAGTTATAATAATTATAATAACAATAACAACAATAATAACAATAATGATAATAATAATGATGATAATGATAACAATATCAACTGTAGTGTTGATCATAATGATGTCGATGATGATGACAGCAAATGGATGTAATGTTGATCATAATGACGTCAATGATGACGACAGCAAATGGATGTAGTGTTGATCATAATGACGTCAATGATGACGACAGCAAATGGATGTAGTTTTGATCATGATGATGTCAATGATGACGACAGCAAATGGATGTAGGGCAGGGCAGGGCATTAGGCCCATGGGGCAATAGGCCCCACTACATTGAAAATAAGCTGGAAATTTTTTTTTCCAGCTTATTTTCATGTAGGGGGGCAGGGCATTAGGCCCCATGGGGCAATAGGCCCCACTACATTGAAAATAAGCTGGAAAAAATTTTTTCCAGCTTATTTTCAATGTAGTGGGGCCTATTGCCGATGGGGCCTAATGCCCTGCCCTGCCCTAGTGTTGATCACAATGATGTCAATGATGACGACAGCAAATGGATGTACGAATTTTATGGGTATAAAGAAATACCGAGTTGAATGATCTCTATTTCTTTACCTCCGCCATCCCCCTTTTCTATCCACCAGAACAAGGTGAGGGAGCGTCCAGCATGAGGTGAACGGGAGGTGGAGGGGACAGTGAAAGGGATGGGGTTGAGGGGGGCACAGGGCAGGATAGAGGGGAGGATGGAGAGGGTAGAGGGGGTAGTGGACTGAGAAGGGGGGGGGGGGGGGTGAGTGGAGAGGGAGGAGAAGGAAAGGGCTATCTATGGAAGAGGGATGAAAAACGGGGTGGAAGCGAGACGGGCAGGGGGCACGGCTTACACACACACACACACACACACACACACACACACACACACACACACACACAGAGGTAGATAGATAGATAGACAGACAGATAGATAGACTGATAGCCAGATAGACAGATACGGCGTCCTTAATGGTGTTTATCGACAGGGATGTCTGTAACGTGCTGTTTATCAATAGGGACGTTTGTAACGTGCTGTTTAATCAATAGGGACGTTTGTAACGTGCTGTTTATCAATAGGGACGCTTGTAACGTGCTGTTTATCAATAGGGACGTTTGTAACGTGCTGTTAATCAATAGGGACGTTTGTAACGTGCTGTTTATCAATAGGGATGTCTGTAACGTGCTGTTTATCAATAGGACGTTTGTAACGTGCTGTTTATCAATAGGGACGTTTGTAACGTGCTGTTTATCAATAGGGATGCTTGTAACGTGCTGTTTATCAATAGGGATGCTTGTAACGTGCTGTTTATCAATAGGGACGTTTGTAACGTGCTGTTTATCAATAGGGACGTTTGTAACGTGCTGTTTCTCAATAGGGATGCTTGTAACGTGCTGTTTATCAATAGGGACGCTTGTAACGTGCTGTTTATCAATAGGGATGTTTGTAACGTGTGTTTATCAATAGGGACGTTTGTAACGTGCTGTTTCTCAATAGGGATACTTGTAACGTGCTGTTTCTCAATACGGACGCTTGTAACGTGCTGTTTCTCAATAGGGATCCTTGTAACGTGCTGTTTATCAATAGGGACGCTTGTAACGTGCTGTTTATCAATAGGGATGTTTGTAACGTGCTGTTTATCAATAGGGATGTTTGTAACGTGCTGTTTATCAATAGGGGGCGCTTGTAACGTGCTGTTATCAATTGACCTCACGGAGAAAGGATTTTCAGCCAATCAGAAAATAGGTCACATTCGGTGCGCGCCTAGCCGCAGGCAGCATAGAAGGGGGGGCCACAAGCTAAACCTGCAGTTTTGTCTGTGTGTGTTATTCTGTTCAGTCATCAGCGTGGAGTGTCGGCTGCTGTGTCTGTGTGTGCTTGGCATTTTTACATAATGTGTGTGTGTGTTTTTCAGCCATTCAGTATCTTTTTGTAGTTTTGTGTTACTCTTACTCAAAGTGGGGTTGGTGTTATTTTATGGTGGTGATTTAGAAGGGGGTGGGTGGGAGGGAGTGGTGATTGTTGCTGAAGTGAACCGTGTTGATTTTGTGATGGTGGTTGATTGAGGTAGTGGCTGATTTGATATTGTGATAGTTGTTGATATGATATTTTGATAGCAGTTGTATCTGATTGTGATAGTGGTTGATTTGATATCGCGACTGTGGCTGATGTGGCTTTTGTGCTGTTTTTACTTTCATCGTGTTAAATTATTGCAAGTAGTATTTGTTTGATTGACTGTCTGAGTGTTGTTTTGTGTTTAAGTATATGAATGGCTTATGTATTACAGGAATGTGTATGTGTATCACTGCATATGTGTGACTGTGAGTGTATTTGTGTGAAGACTGATATTACTTTTTATGATTTGATATTTACTTATCTGTGTATTTTGTGTGTTGAGCTTGCCATTGCATTTGCCCAGAGGGGAGATACATGATGTATTGTATTGTATCAGTGTGTAGAGTGCCCTGGCTAGTTTATCGTCACTATGCATAAAGCTCAAGTTTAAATCTAGATTAGACTCGCAGGCATTCAAACACATATGCATGTGAAGCGGCAAAAAAGTTCTCATATAAACAGACACAAGTCAGATCAAGCTCTTCATTTTTTAATTTTATTTGCTGCATGTTTCAGCATTTTGTGGATGGAGGACCCAGTGACCTGCATCCCTATGTAAATCCTGAATGTCAATAAAATTTCTTCTCTACTGATTTTTTTGCTTGTTATTACATTTTGGAGTAAAATGTGAAGAATGTGCATACATTCATGATACAAATCCGCACAATAAACACTGCTGCAAGAAAACTTGTTTACTATGTATACCATTTACTATAGCACACACATTAACAAAACATGAAGGGCCACAATATCAGTATGACAGATTTCTATAAATTAAACAGTTTTTAGAAATGAATGTATATGATGCTCACTTTCTGCTGGTGTCCAACTGGCATGTGATGGGTCTTTTCTTTCTGTTGTCCAAAGGCCTGGACAGCACAAGGTGGTTGATTGGGACTGGGTCAATCTTAGTTCCCCTGGTGCTGCCGCTCCCCAAGCTTGGGACATGCTGGTGCAGCTCAGCCTGTCTGGTACATGGGTCATGTTCTGCAGTTTGAAATACTGAAGTGTTTTCAGCAGGCCAATGATGTGTGAGCAGTGACCTTCCAGTCTGAAACAATTAGCAAAAAAAGTGTGCAGCTATGCTGGCACAGCAATCCAAACTACCCACCCCCAGTTACAACACAGACAAGTATGCATTATTTTAGGTTAAGACATTCAAGGGAAAACAAAATGACTGGCAGCTACCCAAGCACCCCCCCCCCTCTCTCTCCTCTCTCTCTCCCTCTCTCTCTCTCTCTCTCCCTCTCTCTCTCTCACTCCCTCTCTCACTCTCTCTGACAGCTTGTAGAATCTGTATATATGTAACAGAATTTCATTCAAAGACCTAGAACCATGGCCTGTATCAGTATATTTTCATGATCAAATGCCTTGATAATAATGATAATAATAATAATGTTATTATATTATTATTACTATTATTATTATTATTTTACTATTAATTATTAATAATAATCCACAAGCTAAAACCAGTTAGGGCTTCTTCAGGGAGTATGGAAGGAAAGTCGCTACACGTGTGACAAACCTGATCAGTCAGTTTACTAGGCTCACTTTTGCAGTACTTGGTACAAAGAAAACACACATTAAATATGTTAGAAAACAAGACACTTACCCAGCTTTGCAGTTCACATTTAGCTTCCACGACAAGCTGCTCTTGTTGTCGATTTCAAGGACCATTTTGTGGGGTGCTGCTTTCTTGTGGTAGGAGCGGTAACACGTGGCACACACCTCCACCTTCTCGCTTCCATTTGTATGGCAAATCTTGATGTTATCAATAACACAGGATGCAAACTTGTTTTTTCCTGATCAAGTACAGTTTTTGAGAGCGTGCTGTACTTTGGAAGGTAATGAGGGCCGACGGAATCATGGATGCCTTCGAGCGAGTCTGTCGCGCTGTTCGTATCAGCCGCCATTGTTTCAGCCTCCCGCGAGAGCTTGTGGCCCCCTAGCAACTCTATGATAATGAGGCCCGCGCGAGCGCGAGCGGTGAGGTCTATAGGGATGTTTGTAACGTGCTGTTTATCGATAGGGATGTTTGTAACGAGCTGTTTCTCAATAGGGATGCTTGTAACATGCTGTTTCTCAATACGGACGCTTGTAACGTGCTGTTTCTCAATAGGGATGCTTGTAACGTGCTGTTTATCAATAGGAACGCTTGTAACGTGCTGTTTATCAATAGGGATGTTTGTAACGTGCTGTTTATCAATAGGGATGTTTGTAACGTGCTGTTTATCAATAGGGACGCTTGTAACGTGCTGTTTATCAATAGGGATGTTTGTAACGTGCTGTTTATCGATAGGGATGTTTGTAACGAGCTGGCATCAATAGGGCTGCAGGCACCGGCCTGCAATTCAATATACGTGATCTTCAATACCCTCTTTGGGTAGTAGTGAAATATCTGAGCGTTAGCACCCACAAATTACGTAATTAGCCTAAATCAGTTTGAGTCAATCACTAGGCTGCCGTGGACCATACACTTACCAGCAAAAGTTACATTAGCGGAAACATTAGGCTGGTGTGTGTGTGTGTGTGTGTGTGTGTGTGTGTGTGTGTGTGTATGTGTGTGCGTGCGTGGTGCGCGCGGCGCGTGCGTGCGTGCGTGCATGCGTGTGTGTGTGTCAGCTGCTCAGTCAGCTCGTAGGCACACTGTGTGTGTCGCTTTCCCTACTTCAAACGTTCTCTGGCCAATAGGACCAAAGCGGTACATATTTCCGCCCGCACACATACATAGAAGGAAAGCTGTTCTAATGAGCATAGGGTAATAGTGCTTTGTCACAAGCAAAGGCATCTTTTTATATGTCTCTGATAGCTGGTTATCCACACACCTTTCAAGTCTTCCTCCTCCTTCCACCTGATCATCAGCAAAGTCTGTGACACAGGTGTGGATAGAGACAAACAGAAAGACACAAAGGAATGAAGGGTAGAGTGTGAATAGGGGAGTGTTACAATGAGGGGGGAAGGGGGTGGTATGGACAGGGCAGAGTCGGGTTTGAAGGATAAGGGAAGGGGGAAGGAAGGGTCATGTCCAGGTGAATCCAGGTTCAAATTCTAGTGCCTAAATGCTTCGTTAGCATCACATCATCAGGAGCTTCATGATGGCCTTCAGTCTGTGGTGTTCACATGCTCTGTGGGTTTGGATTCCGACTGTGCATTTTCCCAGGACGCGAGCCTGGACATGAAATCTGAAAAATTCGTTTTTTGGTTGTTTCATGGAGATCTATATTTCATTTTCGACGATAGTATTTGTATTTCTTCATATCTCTATTTCCTTTCGCAAGGTGTTGAAGGTCTGATCGTTGAATGAGGGGATAATTATCATCTTCTTCTTCGTGAAAATAGTAATAAGGATAACAACAACAACCAAGCAGACAGACCAGCGTCAGACTTCAATTGTGCCCTCTGCCACAGGGACTGTCATTCCCGCGTCGGACTGGCCAGCCACACCCGTCGCTGGTACCAGAATAGACACCTAGAGCGCTACTCCATAGTCTTCCGAGACTGAAGGATGCCTACTAACAACAACAACAACAAACAAGTGCAACAATACTGCTCCCACTTCTACTGAGAACGTGATGATGATGATGATGATGATGATAACAACAACAACAGTAATGATAATTATGTTTAATATGCTTTTGAACCTTTTCTTCTCTCCTCTCTCTCTCTCTCTCTCTTCTCTCTCTCGTCCTCGCAGCATGGGGACACAGGATTTTTCGAGTAACACCTCCCATCCCATGAATGCTTTGTGTGCTGTTCTCGACGGCACGAGTGTGACCATCGTAGTCAGCGGGGCTATAAACATGATTGCACGACGACCAGTGCCATTCTTCGGGAATGTGGGACACTGCCCTTGAAACCCCCGCAACAAAGCCGACAGTTGATGTTCAGCAACACTTTCCTGCCGGAACTGGGCCTATCATGTCTCGCAGACACCTCATAAAGGCACACCGTTCTTCATTCATATTTCATGTATGTTTGCACCGCTCTTCCCGTCCCGTACACCGCTCTTGTGTTGTAAGTAAAGTACGCCATTGTCAGCGAAACTGGTTGAGAGATGTAGGGGTCGATGCTTTTCAAGTTTCTGCACACAAGCGTCCCCCCCCCCCCCCCACACCACACACACACACACACACAATGCAATGATAAAAATGGCACAACCAACTTTAGGCAGGTACTCAGTGCCTGACCAGCGCGTTGGGCTGATGCGTACGTCA
>JAFLJL010016482.1:9621-35468 GCA_018398815.1 Conus ventricosus
GCGAGAAAAAAAATTAACGTAGTCCGATGCAGAATCATACAATATTCATGAAGAAGCAAGAATCAGTAAATGAGTACCTTTGGGGAAAAAATGAAAGAAACCAGTGAACAAAAGAACTGAACAGGGCGAGAGGAAGGGAATACAGAGAGAGAGAGTGAGAGAGAGAGAGAGAGAGAGAGAGAGAGAGAGAGAGAGAGAGAGAGAGAGAGAGAGAGAAGAGAGGCACAAAGACTGATATACAGAATGATGGACGTAGAAAGAGACGGAAACAGGCTTGTAGACGGAGACACAAGCAGACGTAGACCGAGGGAGACCAAAAGGCATTGAGAAGAGAGAGAGAGAGAGAGAGAGAGAGAGAGAGAGAGAGAAGAGAGAGAGAGAGAAGAGAGAGTGTAACGCAGGCCTAGTGCCCACGAAACCAAGACCCACACCCTTTCCCACTCTTACTCTAACACTAACCCACTAACACAGTTCAATTTCCAACATTTAATGACATTTCATAGTACACAAATCCACAACAATAAAATCACACAAAAAAACATACATCAAAACGCATATGATGAGGAGGATGGGGATGAGGATGATTATGATGAGTGCCAGAAAGAAATAATTCTAGTTATAGGACAGGTTGTGAAAAACCAACAACAACAACAAAAGCAAACGAAAAGATAACCAGAGTCCGGGCACCCGCGCCCGGGAACAGGTTAACGGCGGGCACTGGGGGAGGATGGTAGCACGCAGGCAATGTAGCCCTGCAAGCGCAGAGAAGAATTCCTGAACTTGGGCGTCGAAGAGGGTATGAAGGTCCTAGGGCGCAATCTCCAGGGGGACAACTTGCTGAAGGAATGGCTGGTGATGAAGGGGAAGTGGAGGACTGGGGATGGACAGTTCACACGCAAGAACAGAGGGAAAGGCCTGGAGACAAAGCGAAATTGCCGTAAGGGAGGGGAAATGGAACATTTTAGATGACTAAAAATAAAGAAGTCTTTCCCCAGGTCTGTTTCTCCATGTAAAAGTTATGACTTTGGTTAGCATCTTCCTTCCCTCTTATAGAAGTTAAACGTTAAGGAAAATTCCAGAAAGTGTGGGGCAAGTTAATGCTTACTTGACTATAATAAAATGACTACCATAATGTCCCCTTCTTCAATATAAGGCTTCTACAATGTTTTCTTCTTCTGTATTAAATCCAGAGTGGTTTCAAAAGATTTCCTTTTATATACACGAGCCCCAAAAAATGAGAATAGTAGAAGCCAAAATAAACGCGTTTTCATCCAAACAATAGTATCATGGTACATTACACAACATCAAACAATGTGTTTACCGTAAAAGAGTATAACGATACAGTAATTCGAGTCGGAGGTGTAACAAAACGAAATCTCACCTTCCCGTGATATGTTCTTTTTTTTTGTTTGTTGGGGTACACATGAATATAAACCCCAGTTATTTCAAATACCGAAGGGGCACACACTCAGCAACGAAAAGAATAGGGGGGGAGAGACAAGGGTATTGTGCTGACATAGGGTTTCCTTTTCTCCACCTCTGAATCATCAATTGTAATGAAAGTGAATGTTGTTTTTTCTGAAATGGGGAAGCAAGAATAGAACACTATATTCCTAAAAACAAAGCAAACAAATGAAATGATACACGCACTACAACAGATAAGTAACCACCAAATACCCGTGAGCTAGCACGAGATCTGCAGCACTGGAAACTCAGCCACCTCGACCGAGGACACAAGATAGTGTCACTTCGATGGCTCGGAGGACCCAAACCTCACCGGCGCGTCACAACCGAAAGAATCTCCTCGAAACGCCTTCAAACAACCCCCCCCAAAAAAAATGTTTCTTCTTCTTCCAGGCAAACGGGACTCTAACTTTTTTTTTTCTCTCCCAAAGTGAGCCGATGATCACATGGGCTGCACGGGATGCCTGTACCCTGATGCCACCTCTAGCGCTGACAACCGAATAATCGCGCGTGAAGCGTGCATGCCAAGGAAATGCGCGCACACACGCACACACACACACTCACACACACCCACACACACCACACACACACACACAGCACACACACCCACACACACACACACTCAGCACATAAACACAAAGAGCATAAATGCACGCCTTAAAACATTTGACAGTTCGTGACATACCCCGAACCATTTTTAAAACATTGTTTAAATCACACCATCATGATCCATGACTGTCAACCACACCACTATCTGCATCTGCTCAAATAATCAGCACCTACGTTTTCTTTCCGGTATTGACTGCACACTGAACGAGTAGGACTGCAGTTGAGTGCCCACCTCACATGCGGCCATTGGATCTTTCAGCCTTCAAAATATTGTAAGGGTTGGTGGTCAGTCTAGTCTGAATAATAAAATGCCGTCCCCATACAGGTATGGCTCAAAGTTCTGGACGCGCCCACACAATGGCAAATCATCCTTTTCAACCGTGGAAAGTTCTTCTCTGCCATGGAAGCAGTTTTCTTACTGGCACACGTCCGGTTAAGACCACCCCTGGTCATGTAAAAGGATCGCACCCCAACCCAACAGCCGAGGCATCTGTCCTCAATACAAACGACAACTCCTTCCCAGTTTGGGCATCACGCAGGCGTTTACGACCATGTTTTTTTTTCAACTCGTCAAAAGCCTTCTGACACTCCAGATTCACTGCACTCTTTTTGGCATCCTGGACTTGGTTGCATCTGTCAGGGGAAGGCGATCTCTGCAAAGTTGCACGAATCGCCGGTAGAAACCTGCCACCCTAAAAAGGCCCGACTTGTTTACTTGGTCTCAGGGGCTGAGCCTTGCCATCTGCCATCTTCTCGTCTCTCTTTCAGTTTTGCCCTTTCCTACCTCAAACCCAAATACGTCACTTCGTCAAACCCCAAGAAGGCATTTGGTTGGACGAGCCATCTCCCGAACCTCACGACGCGTCAGTGAAACAGTGCATGGAGACACTCACGGAGTCGCGTCCACGTCCCGAGTAGCCACCAAATAAATCGTCCAAGAAGGTTATCGACTTCAGAAAGTATGAAGAGGCTTTAGCATCTCCCTCATTGCCCTACAAACACTGCATACCACGGTGCTTCAGCCCAAAGGCCCATAACAGTCACTGTAGTGACCCTGCCTGTGGTTGAGAAAGCAGTTAGGTTTATCTTCTTCCACATGGGGATTTGACCAAATAAACCTTTAGTCAGGTCAATCTTAATGAAGGTATCTGGGGGCCTGGACGAACTTTGAGAACAGGTACTCTCGATGACTGGGATAGGTCACCATTCAAAAATCACAATTTATTGATAAGCCTGCTGAAATCGACGCAAAAGCGTATTTTGCCGTCTCTTTTCTCACCAGTACAATTGGAGAACAGTAGGAGTGGGAAATTCCTCAATGACCCCAGCGTGATGCATTTCTTTGACCAGCCTCCTGATCGTTTCACGCTGGAGAAGGGCAGCGGGGAACTGTCGTGTGCGTAGTTGGAGCCTCATGTGTCCAACTTGGATACGCCAGGCGTGAGAGAGTATCCTCTGTGGCAAGTCAGTGAACACGTCGCCAAAGGCTTCAGAAAAGTGCAGGAGGTCGGCGGGCCCTTTCGGATGATCTGGGTCCCAGCTGAACATCACAGGTCCTGCCTGAGCTTGTAACGGAATCACAGGAATTCTTCTTGCGTTGTCTGCACTTCTTCACACTCGCTGTCATCTATGACTGACATACCACCACTGGAAGCTGGGGTGGCGTTCAACGAAATTCTTTAGCATGTTTGGCGTGAACACCTTCTCCGTGCCCTTGATACGTATACGATAATCACTTCGCCAACTCTCTCCAGGACAGGAAAAGGGCCCTGCCAGCCATTGCAATTTATTGCTCACGCTGGAGAGCAACAACAGAACCTTGTCACCCACATTTAAAACCACGAGGCCGATGGCTCGCCTGTCGAAATGTTTTTTTTCTCTGACGCACTACTCTGCCTCTTCTGAAGAGGCAACCTAGCCAACGACACGTCTCCTCAATGCTATTCCTCCAATCCAGAACATACGTGCATGAAGCCGGACTTCATCATCGACTTGCTCCTTGGTCCACAGCATGCCGAGAACTGGTCAAGGGTCCTCGGACCGTTTCGAACCAAAACAGAGTTCGATGGGAAAACCCTGTCCCCTTCCTGTGGAAACCTCCCGATAGCAAAGAGAAACTGCTTGGGATAAATCCGATCCCAACGTTTTTGGTTTCGATGACACATCTTCTTCTGCATTGCTTTTCAGGTACCATAAAACGTTCGACTAGCCCGTTGCTTTGGCATTGCTAGGCATTAGTGAATGCCATACTAACGAGAGAAGTCTGAATACACTTGCATTACAGCTCCAGTAAACCTGGTTCCCTGGTCAGTCAGCACTTCCTTTGGGATTCCCAGACTTGACCACATTTCCCACAAGACCTTCGGCAACCTTCACCGACTCCACAGACTTGAGAGAGCTGCCTCACTCAGGTACCGAGTTGGTGATCCACCATAACTAAATGTAACTTGTTGCCGCGGTTCAGAGGCTGGTCGTATCGGTCCTACAAGGCCACACCCAACCTTGGCAAAAGGTTGGCCTACACACTGGCATCCTCCAAGTGGTACCTTCTGACTCTCCCTTGGGGTAAATCTTTGGCATACATCGCAAGAGCGACCGTAACCGCTGGATTGTCGCCACACATTCTCTGGCCAGTAAACTCGCCCAGATTCTCTCCTGGGTCCTCTTGGTGCCGAGATGCCCGCCCCATCGGCGTATCATGGGCCAGTCGCATAAATTCCCTTCGCAGCCAAAATGGACGCATACTTGTTGAAATCAACCTGATCCCCATTTCTTAAATTCTCTGGTGCAGGGGATCCCATGTACTCTATCGGATACGACATATCACACCCCCTTGGCTTTTAGCAGTCTCCCAAACAGCCAATCCTAGCGTTTTTCAAGGAGGAGTCACTTTCCTTATTTTCCTGAGCTTATCTGGAGTGAGGCGATCCCACATTCTTTTGAGACTGGTATTGGCGTTTTCTTGGATCCCCACGTTGGCCTGTGCTCCGATCTGAACAGAAGAAGATCTTTTTGCGCGCATAGACTGTAACCTGGGCACATTTCTCCAGATGGCAAATTTCCCTCGTTTCCAATGATGAGGTCATGATTTCGTTGTCCATTACTACTGCTCGATAACGCTCTTGCCCAAAAGAGACCCGGTAAATGAAAGCCGTCGAGGAATGTCCCCCAGTTGATGATTGGCAAAGATCAGATCTACAACTCGGCTTGTGAGATCCTCCTCTGACACAAACCGGGAGACACTGCACTAATTCTCAGCTCCGGTATCTCGAGTGCAACAGCCTTAGCCCATTAATCATCACCGAGACTAGCCGCGGAACATATGCGTTGAAACTGCACTGGTCGCATAAAAAGCTGCAAGTTCTGTTGGTGTTGATTCTGCTGCATCCATGGTCTCAGACTGCCTTCACTCCTGCAGTCGCGTTTCATGTGTCTCTGTTTTCCACAACGTAAAAATTGCCCATACCTTTCTTTGTGAAAAGTTTGAGGAGCTGTTACTCTCTCTTGGCCTATTGGAATGTGGGGGGGAAACAAAGTTTTTCTTGCTTGACGCCCATGTTTCCGCCCGAACCAAAACGCTTAGCCTCAATGTGAATTTCAGCGAGCTTGCAGCAATTTCATATTGCCCAGCTGCTGCTGCCATTACATGGCTGTGAGATCAGGAGTCAATATTTGAAAAATTGGGTCTTGTAGAAACATGTCTACAACAGCGTCTGCGTTGGACAAAGCTTGCCAGACAAAGAGAACCACCGCTGAGGATACATTCGAGACGTTTCAATAAAGTTAGTGAAAGTGTCATCTCTCTCCAGCCTCTTTTCGAACCTGGTGCGAAACGGTTTGTCGTAGAAGGCAGCTGTTTCTGAATCGGTAGATCAGCAGGTCGTTCATTCAAGCTCTCAAATTGTTGGCATCCACTGGGCAGGCAATCTCAAAAAACTTCTCTGCCGCCCCTGTCAGCTGAGGAGTCAAACCTTGCAACCCATGTGCCGTTGGCTCCACTTGTGGCCACCGGCAATTTTCTCAAAGTGCGTGCAGATAGAAGTCAATGTCTCAGCTTTGGCTTCGAACTTTTCTAACATCACACGGTACGAGTTAGAACGACTGGAATTACTGCTTCCACAAGAGTCCTATTAAATCCAGTCTTTCCCTCCTCGCGTCCTCTCCAAAACAGGTCCTCCCTCTGCTGTCTTTCCTGCCTATCCTTTCCTCTTCTTCTTGGCCTAATCCCTTTCTCTTCTTGCCGGTCTCTTCCTCCTTTCCTGTCGATCTCTTTCCTCCCTTCCCAGGCGTTTGCTCGACGATCACACGCTCTTTTTCCACCGAATCACGTACAAACTCTGCAGGTCAGTGCCTGAAGACCAAGATTTTGACTGGGCCAGCTCCGAACTGAGAATACTATGCCGACAGGGTCCACGTCAAACAGGCATCGGGTCTGGAAGGCGCTAACATCGTTGGCCTCTGGAGTAGGAGTGTAAAGTTGGGCAGCGATACGAGGACTAGTTCTTGTAGATACGGAGACGATCATGGAGATAACACAGCACGGGGTTGTCCAAGTAACCCATGGAAACCCCAGGAGCACTAGTAATGACAGGCTTGTTAATTGCTGACCTTGAATGAGCCTCCCTAAGCAAACGTTCAGCCAGTGGGGCGCAGTTCCATTTCGGAAAAAAAAACGAATTGGTAAAAAAAAAAAAAAATCGTGGCTTATTTTACATAAACGCTGTCTACATCTGCGTACTGATTGAAATTAACCGGAAAAAGGACTTTGAAAACGTATACCCTCTATACTATGAGCACGCAGGAAAAATGTGATAATGGAAAACAAAATAAGCAGGGAGGGGCACGGCTGGAAGGAGGAAATCAGAATTGGACAAAAAGTGAAAATGGTTGCGACATGGCCAGTCTCCTCACACCCGTAATCGGAAAGACACTACTTAATTCCACGTTTCATCTACCAAGAGATACACCCTTGTCCACATTCCAACAAGCACACCACCACCGTGGCCAGTCACATGACACAACACGACACCCTATTCTAGCTCAAAACAAATACCGTGTAAACCCTAACTACCCCGGGATCTGATACCCCCATCTCCACCGTTATTGTAACGCAGGCCTATGCCCACGAATCCAAGATCCACACCCTTTCCCTAAGGGGGGGGGGGGGGGGGTGGGGTATTACGCTACCACAACCCACTAACAGTTCAATTCAACATTTAATGACATTTCAAGTACACACAGTCCACAACAATAAAATCCCACAAAAAAAAAACAATTATTATACATCAAAACGCATTATGATGAGGAGGTAGGGGTATGAGGATATTATGATGAGCGCCAGCAAGAAAAAAATTCAAGTATATAGACCCGGTTGTGAAAAAAACAACACAAAAGCAAACGAAGAGATATCCCGAAATCCGGGGGCAACGGTCGACCGCGCCCGGGGAAAAAGGTAACGGCGGTCAAACTGGGGTGAGATGGTAGCCACGCAGGCAATGTCGCCCTGCGAGCGTCGGAGAAAGAACTCCTGAAGAAGACTGAAGGTCCGAGGGCGCAATACTCCAGGGGTGACAACTAGCTGAAGTAATGGCTGTGATGAATAAGGGGAGAGGAGGAGCTGGGATGGACAGTTCCACACGTATGGACAGAGGAAAGCCTGGAGAAAAAAGGCGAAATTAACCGTAAGGAGGGGAAATGGAAAATTTATAATGACTAAAAATATAGAAGTATTCCCCCAGCTCCGTTTCTCAGTAAAAGTTTAACGACTTGAAAGGACTTCCGACTCGTCGAACTGAAGCGGACGTGTTTTCGTTCTGCTCTCGCGTCCGGTCTTCCACTCACAATGGAATAGTTCACGACGGGGTTTGTTTTGGTTTTGACCAACGATTGAAGGGTGCATTACGCGTTTATGTTGGAGCGAGAGTGTGGTGACCTCATTGTCTTGCCTATTTATTCCGCTTTTTTGGGAAATTGAAGAAGCCGAGCAGAATAGGAATTTTCGTTACAAGCATTTCATATGAGCACCTCTGTCTGGAAACACAGCGGCAGACGCGGTCGAAACGGAAAATCTTCCAGTTCTTCCTCTGTCGGTGAAGTCGCACGCAACGATCCGGACACAGCAAGAGCGAGGGAGCATATGCGGCCGAGAAACACCAAAAGCCCAGGAGACGAAAAGGAAAACCTTCATTCTGGCTCACTAATTCGGCCCGCACCCGCGTTTTTCAGGGCGACAGAGAGGCAGAATACAGTGTTTCCTGTTCTCTGCCAAGTAAAGACTTCAATTACCCAAAATAATAACGTTATCTACAAACAACATACTGTGCTTGTTTTATCCGTTTTCAATACTAATTTACTAAACTTTTTCAGATTTCAGTTTGTTTTGCCTTAATCCAGTGTTGTCCTGTCGTTTTACAATAAACATCATTTTCACGACAAACATTCTTCAAATGAAGGGTCTCTGTCTTTTCATGTGCAACTTAACACTACAGTCTTTAACTGTTCTCTAAAGTGCTCTTAAGTTTACAAACTGAGTTATTGTTCTGACATAAAAGTCCACACACAGTATCCGAGCATGTCTTCCGCTGATACTAGTTAGGACAAAGTGGTTCCTTTGATATACTATGGCTCTTTCGCTGAACCTCATGCATATACATAGTGTCGCGTTCCTTCAAAGAACAGTCTAACAAACTGGTTCTACAAACACTCACACTTCAGTTTATTGCTAGGGATACTAAATATATGTCATCAACAGTCCATATAAACCCTTCCTAACATGATATCTGTGTTCCATTTAATGTTGGACAGAAAACCATAATAGGCATTTCAAGATAGACGAAAACTGTTTGTAACAGGTCGCGATAAATATTTGTTTTTCCACAACCAGTCTGCCCACATATCAATGAGCAATGAGGAGTTTTTGTCATAAAGATTTAACTGCTCCATAGTTTATTATAACAGAGTTTAATCTAATACCAGTTTATAATTTTTATCCATACTCTCCGTCAAAACTTGATCATAAATAAAAACCCAACGAGGCCTAATGTTGTAAGATTAATCCATTAGTTCTGATAAATTGTTTCATATTTAAGTCAACTTGATTTTTGGTTGCTTGTTGTTATGATCTAATATCGCTCGCCATTGTGAAGAACGACGACAACAACCGTTAGCGTTTAACGGTCTAAGTTTTTGCCACTAATATAATTCCCCTTTATAAGGTCATCACTAACGCCCACAACCCCATCCCTCTCCACATCTTAAAGACAGAAATTTGGTGTCAAATATCCATTGTGAACGGTCTCCTAATTTTTTCTGCTTGGAAAGAACTGTAATTTTTGTAGAAGCTTTTTTTAACAACTGTTTCTTTTCTGATGGAGGAATGTACTGCTTTTTCCCATACGGCGTTATTTCACTCTCTTTCCGGCTATGTCGTCCTGGCATAAGGACTTACATGGAAAGGGCCAGAGTTTGAATGCTTTTCCTGAAACTTTTTTACGCATCAAAAAATGTAAATGGGCTTATGAATCAATTTTATGACCCATTCTAAATATGGTTCTAAGTGCCATTTGAGGTCAGGCATTCGAGACTATTTTTATTCATAACCTGCCAACATTATTTGCTTCTAGATTGCGCAGCTGTTCTAGTTAGGAAACACTTTTGGGGCGTTTATAATCACCAACTTTAGTGTACCAAAACCATACAAAGCGCCTATCTCACCGTATTGTTCAAAGTCCGCAACATCTGCAAGGTCTTTTAATTCTAAGGGTTATACCCCTCACAGGCCTAATGTAACTCCTGGTTCGTCTGGCCCACGCGAACATTATTTTTTAGTAGCGTATTATTTTATTTCCAAAACAATGTGCCGGTTATCACATTCACAACTTTTCCCCGCTTTGTACTTTGATTTTTATAATTAAAATGATCCAGACCCTCCCACAAACTAAACTTTTAAACTGTAAATTAGGGGAATGGGGAAAATTTCATATCGCAATAATGCAGCTTTCCTTCCCCTGACGGAAGAGCTCTTAAAAACAGTTAGAGGGGCCTTCCATCATAATACGTTTTCATCAGTGCTCAGGCTTCCAATCCACATGAACATAGAGTAATGAAATGGTAATGCAAGAATCCGAGCCGGTACTTCCCCCTCATACGTAGTTTCATCTGGCGCAGCACTATAAACTATAAGTGGGAGAGTAGATTGCGGCTAGTTGAAAAGGCCTAAACCTTTTATACTAGCTCTCTATCAAAAAAGATAAGATACTTCTTCAGCTTGAATGTTAACATTGGTTTTTAGATTTGCTTTGTTATTTGAGGAGTATGTCAAAGGTTACTCATTCTTCTCTTTAGTGAGCAAAACCCGAAATAAACCCATCAAGGTATGCATTAACTGGCTAATTTTGGCCCTGCTTTGGTACCGTGTTAGAATCTTGTAATTCTCCTTGGCTTTGTCTTATATTAAACCATACGACTTTGTAGAAATTTCATGGGAGCGCGACCGATCTGGTTCCGCAATCGTTCATAACAGCATGTTCTAAAAACGAAGGGCTTGTCCCTTGATATGTTTAGTGTTACAAAACATTTTTTTAAACGAAATAAAAATGAGTGGCATTCAAATAACTGGCGGCAAAAATAATTCTGTTGGGCCGCAATAAACAATCTTTAAAAATATAGCAACTGATACTCTTGACATTGCTTGGTGACCCAGACAGCCTCTTTTCAAATAAAAAGGTGATCTCCATTGAAGAGCTATCTTAACCCCGCCTATTTGAAAACGAGCACATCCTAAAGCGTGGTTTAGTGCATCCGATGGCAGGATTTTATCATACAGAACAGTTAAACTTTGGCTGTGTTTTGGGTGCATCAACTGGTGTGGAGTGTCGTATGGCCGGGACATTTAAATCACCACGATCCTTTGGTGAGGTCATGGTACAGATTTCATTCTATTACAACCTTCAGACGTATTTTGCTGCATTGCAAGCGCCATTGCCAAATGACAAAACCGTTTAATCCACTCAGCAACATAATAGACTGAAGCTTTGGGGAAAGGATCTGTAACGAATTTAATATTAACATCATGACAGGCTTTAGACAAAAGTTGGATCATAATCATGGCCTGGGCGCCCTTTATTTTCGGGGCAACGCCACAGAAAGTATAACTATGACTGGCATCCTCCTTTAAAACTTTCTTTTCAGGCCCAACTGTTCAGCCCGGGTCCCTACAGCAAGAGCATAAAACAGCATGGAAAACCATTTATCTTAGACACTTCTAAGGGCCTAACTAGGGCGGGAATAGAACAAAATAAACGACTCAAATTCGTACTTACGTTTGGTGTTGCTAGGTTGGGCAAGCACGGGCAAGATCAAGCATAACTGATCCTTCTACTGGCTTTGACGCCCAAAAACAATACTTGCAAATTTAGAGGACGCCATTAATTCTACAGTTGTTTTACCTTAAAAGTATTAAAAGATACCAAAATGTTTTACAATACGCAAGATCGAAAGTAGACTTTCCCGGGTTGGCACTGGTTTATACATGCTGCCTTCTGACCTCAGACTCCAGGTAGGAATAAAAATAAACTATAATAATGAAATTCTTTAGCAGGCAATGAACAGAAGGTTGGAAAAACGACATAAATTCTGAGCCAGTAATATTACAAACAATAAAAAACATCCAAGATTAAGTCATCCAATCCCCGAAGTCCAACCCCCCAAAGTCATTTTAAGACTCAGCAAGCTGCGGACTCTGTTCGCGATGACCATGAATAGAAAAGACAGCGCTTGTTCTTGGATTAACTGGATAGGATTACTTGGTCTTTATCTTACAAATAGTAAACCCCAAATATTACAAGAACTAATGCCCATAAGTGCTTCGGCCATAAAGCCAACTACTTTGCCCGCCCGTAGACAAAAAGCCAGCTAACAATACCTCCTAATATACCTGGTAAAGAGTCTATAGCTTTACCGGCAATTTTTTTATAACTCGCAAGAGATCAAGCTGTTTTTTTCCCATGATTTATCAGGTGGAGGCGATGGCGGCGGAGGTAATGAACTTTGCTCTCACACCACCGCCTGTAATAGCCATCACCAGTGTACTTATTGCAAATCCTAAGGCTGTTATAACGCTTGCTAATGTGACCCCTTGCTCTCTAAACAGTGTTGTATTCGTTCTGTAGTGTCGTGTCTTCATATAAATTTTTCGGATAGTTTCTCTTATTCTATTCACTTGAGTTCGTAATTGGTCTCGGTTAGTAGTCAGCACTTCTAGTCTTGCTGATCTTTTCTTGTTTAAGATCTTTTAGTCTTTGGGTTATTCTTTCTTTAATATCATGCCCTAAGTTGGCGTCATCAGCCTCAACGAGTTTTCTTTTTCTCTTTTTATATGCCCCTTTTGTTCACCTATTTTGCTAAATTGTTTGTTAATTCGCCTTTGATGCTCTCAAAGCATGATCAAGGGCCTTATTCTGCATGGGTAGCGGTGAGTTGGTATAGTCTTTAAAACTGTTTTTTCTGAAAAAAAAGGTTTTTGCCCTTTTATTGTTTTTTTATTCGCCCGCTGATTGATTTAATTCTTTAAATTCCAGTTTTGCATTTTGGGTTTTCTGTCGGGAGTTTTGGTGTGTTTTTAAGTTTAGCAACTGCATCCCATCTAATTTTTTTCTAGCAATGCCAAGGCGATTTTGTACGCTCGCGGGTCTATTTTTATGGAACCCGGCTAAAAACTTTGATGGGGCTTTTTTGTTTGTGCTGAACAAGTTCTCCCGATCGTTTTTTTTCCCAAAAAATGATCATCTTTTAATTCAAAATCTTTGGGTCTATAAATTTTGGGAGGTTCTTTGACCTAAACTTTGGTACAAAGATTTAACCTTATTTTTGTTAATTTAGGCCCCATTGAGCGCATTTTAGCGATGCTGTGTCAAAGGGATCATTTCATCTGTCTCTCAAGATCAAAAACTCTTTTCTTTCCCTCAATTCTTGCCTTTTTTTAAAAAAATTAACTTTTTATTTTTTTTTAAAAAATGGCGGAGCAAAAAATGGCTCGTTTTCCCCCTAGAAAATGAAAGAGCCCTTTGGCGTGAAGGGGAAAAAAACGGAAAATTATTGTTCCCAAAAAATATCTACTTTGATGCAAAAATTCTTACGTCAAATTTTCCCAAATTAGGAGCGGATGAATTATTGTGCCAGGCTCTGCGCGTCTTACTTTCAAAATAGAACTCGATTCAACAACAGACCCAAACAGGACAGTTGTACAGAATCTGGGACGGGCCAATCGTTAAGAAAATTTCTATAAAACTTGAGGGGCAAGAAATATTTTTTTTTACACAATGCAGACATATTTTTAACCTATTCTGATCTATGGCTAACCGGGAATGAAAGGGCAAATCTTGCGTTTCAAGGAATCGAAAATGAAGGAAGCACTAAAACATAGAAATAGGCGCTGGAGATACTAAAGACGTCAAAAAGTATGTAGCCGTAAATTTTGCGTATGGAAATCGCTTTTCCATTCCCTTAGATTTTGAGTTGTAAAGCGAATGCGCCGTACTTTCCAAGGAGCATTAAAAGACAGATTGTCATATGAACTAACTTTTAATGAATACAAACGGGTTATCATATCATCAGACACCGAAGCAAAGTACAGCATTTCTGACATCTCGTTAGATTTTGATGTTGTTAGCAACCCTAATTTAGCAGGCTGATTGCGCACCAATATGAGTCACATTTCCCAATATATTACGACGAGTGATTCATCATACAACATATCCCAAAAGCAGGCAGACACTATATGGAATTTTAGTTTTAGCGTCGCACAAGATCGCTTAAAGGTATTTTTATTGCTGTGTGAAGATGAGAACCGTTAAAAAAGAGCAAGTGAAAAGTTTTTTAATCCAAAATAACGAAAGTACATGTTCGATTGAGGGCAGTCCTAACCAAATCTACGCTAGCGGGCTTAAACCTTATCAGCATTTGAGAAATAAAAACTGTTTGGAGGCGGGAGGTGTAGAAACCAACAGTTGACCTTGTGTCTAAGATTTCCCTCTTCACAATGTTAGGCTGATGATTATTTAACAACGAAATACGGTTTATGGGTTGACCTAAGGTCAACAGAGATAATCAGTTGCATGGAAGCGGGAGAGCTGTGAAAGACGTATAAACATTCAAATTGATAAAGAAGAAGAAGCCGATAAACCGCTTAATGTACATTTGTTTTATTATATGATGCGCAGCTGAATATTGTAAATAACAGATTAAAAGATGTAGTATACTAAATTATTTTTTATTTAAAAAAGCATGTCTTGTTCAGGTTTATCCAAATGTGCCTACAGCGGCCGCCAAAAGAAGAGATAGTAGAAACCCCTAACATAAAAACCTTCAGATTAACAAACATTACGCAAATGCAGCAAGTACTAGAGCAAGACCTTTCAAAATACAGCAAAACCAAACGAAGGTATTCTGCTGCCTTTAATGCTGTTACATATGTTAATAACTGAGCATCAACTATAAGTGCTCTATCAGCAGAACGAGTGTTGGTCTCTTAGCAACGGCATAGGCGCACCCGCAGCTTTACCTCTAGGAGTTTGTCTTTAGCTCTCGGTCTGTGTTCATTAGCTGTAAGTGCGGCTGGCAAAAAATTAAAAACTAAACTCCAAAAGCACACCAGCTATGGTTCAACTAATAACAGCTAAACTTAGTTCGTTTAAACTGACAATAAATAAAGCGCTAGTTGACTCAAACATCACGGATGAAGAATTTAATCGTTTACAGGCCGATTTTGATGACTACAAAAGACAAAAGTTTGATCTTCAAAGAAAGGCGAGGACAACTTTTTCTCAACAGCCAGACGCCGAGCAGATAAAAAAGGAATGCTTAAAAAAAGTAAACGAGACATTAAACTTGTTCTAAACAGCTCACAGTAACAACACCGAGGGTGTTTATACTTTAAGTTTAAAAAGTCCAGCAAAGACCGTTGAATATTGTTTCTGATTAATATTTTTTTTAATATAAAATAAATATTTTAGTTAGAAAAAACTCAACATGCTAAGATTTGAAGGGCAAGACGAATTGTTTGAAGGAATGCTTGAGAGAGCGTTATCAAGAGCCTGTAATGATATTGATTTGAATTCATTGATGCCAGCAAACTGCGTCAAGTTGTAAATATTTCTCAGTTTTCCCGTAAATAACATATGGACCCCGCCAGTTAAGTAATGTTGCTGTTTTTTAATCGACTAGTAACAATAAATAAAAAATCTAGAAGTCGGGGCTCGACTAAACAACAGACTATTTTTTCTCGTAAAAGAAATTAAAAACCCGGTTGGGCGACGAACTGCTTGCACAGTTTGACCCCTGCGCTGAAGAAGCCCCAAATGAGAGGCTCTGGTTGGTCAGAGGGCGAAGTCCTAAGAAATTTAAATTTAAAAAAGGCTAGTAATGCGCCGATTTTTGGTAAGGCTTACATTCCACTACCCCGAGAGTTGGTACGAAAAAGCAGTTTTAAACATAAAGAATACAGAAAAAAAATGGGTTTTTTTGGTTGTTCTCGCAAGCTGCTTAGCTCCCGCAAAAACGCAGAAAGGGTCTAACTATTGGGATTACTTAATGTCTTAACTTCGATGGAATATCCTTTCCTTTGGTATGACAAATTATCATTTTTAAAAACAAAACAAACCTATAACGTTTTTGTATACACATGGGGATGAGGGAAAAATCTACAGCCGATTTAAAATGTCCAAAACGCCAACGATTGGCGACCAGACAAAAGCCTTTGACTTTCTGCTGATCTTTCACCACGGGGCCCCAAAACCGCAAAAAAATTAACAATAAAAAAATAAAAAACCAAAAAAATTTTTTTAAAAACCAACAAAAAAAAATTTTTTTTAAAAAAAAAATTTTTTTTTTAAAAAAAAATTTAAAAATTTTTTAAAAAAAAAAAAAATTTTTAAAAAAAAAAAAAATTTTTTTTGGGGGAAGAAAAAAAATAAAGGAAAAAAAAAAAAAAATTTTTAAAATTTTTTTTTTTTTTTTTTTTTTTTGTTTTTTTTTTTTTTTTTTTTTTTTTTTTTTTTTTTTTTTTTTTTTTTTTTTTTTTTTTTTTTTTTTTTTTGGGTTTTTTTTTTTTTTTTTTTTTTTTTTTTTTTTTTTTTTTTTTTTTTTTTTAAAATTTTTTTTTTTTTTTTTAAAAAATTTTTTTTTTTTTTTTGGGAAACCAATTCCCCAAAAACCCAAAAATTCCCCCCAAAAAATTTTGGTTTTTAAAAAATTTTTAAAAAAAAAAAAAAAAAAGGGGGGCCCAAACAAAAAAATTTTTTTTCCCCCCCCGGGGGGCCGAAATTTTAAGTTTGGGGGGGAAAAAAAAAAGAGGGCTTTGGGGGGGGAATCCTAGAGATTAGATTAAAAAAAAAAGGGGGTTTTGGGGGGGCCCCCACCCCGGGGGGGGGGAAAAAAAAAATTTTTAAACATAAAGAATTTAAAACAACAAATTTTTTTTGTGGTGTGTCTCGCAAGCGCATTACGCCCGCAAAAAAGAGAAAGAGTGTTAACTATTGGGATAAAAAAAATGATTTTAAACTTCGATGGAATACCTTTCTTTTGGGTATAGCAAAATTGATCGTTTGAAGAACAAAACAAACCAATAACTGTTAAGATACACATGGGATGAGGAAACAACTAACCGATTAAAGTGCCCAAGAACATCCAACGATTGGCGACCCAACAAAAGCCATTTGATTTACGCGATGCTTTCCCCCGGGGGGCCCCGCTTACACATGTCAAAGTGAGAGACAAATGAAGATCACAAAAGATCAGGGCAAACAGAATTTGCAAAAAAAAATGTTTTTAACAAAATTTCCCACCCGCTAAAAGCCGCAGTAAAACAAAAAAACATTGTAAAAGTTTGTGATGAAATTTAAATAATACGCCCCCCACCTGGACAAAGTTAGTTTTAAAAACGGGAAACGGCGAAACCTTCCCCATATGTTGTTTACGCAGTTTTAAATACTATTGTTCTTATGAAGGGTCGCGCCACAAAAACTTCAAAAAAACAGTCTTAATGAGAAATCACAGATTTGTTCTTTCCCTTTTCAATTTGTTAGGTCGGATGGGCCCATTCAAACCAAATATATAGAGGCTAATGCGCAGATATTTTAGAAATGCAGCAAGTGCGCAATGACGTTTAATAAACTAAACTTTTCTGAAAATAATGACCCCGAAGCCACAACAGTATACTCAGCACAATTGTTTGGGTTTGCGGGTTTTGGTCTCTCATCAGGCTCAGAGAATCCACAGTAAGAGCCATGATCACATTAGCGGAAAGTTTAAGGAGCACGCACAGAAATCAATCTTCAACTAAAGTTTGATCCTAAAAAAGGAAGCTGCCTGTATTCTTTTTAATTTCAGGTTAGACCTTCTTTTAAAAGAAAGCAGTGGCATGCCTCAGAGTGTCAGATTGCACAGTCATCGAAAAGTAAGTGTTTTACTTTAAATCATTCTTTTTTACGACTCTATGCAAAACCCTGATGGGTCATTAGAGGGACGGCTATGTCTTAAAATCCCCGCCCAATAACGGAAAAATATTTTGACCAACTCTTTTAGAAAGGGTGTTTACCCCTTTTGAAACTGAACGTTGGGAAAGGGTTTTAGAAGATACTTCCGCCTAAAAGGGGCGTTTTTTTCTAGTCTTAGAGGAAAGGGGGTCAGCGACTCCGATTACCAGCATGCTCAAGATGCTTGGGCAAAAGTTAGATTGTAAAACGATGGGAGACTATCATGACTCCTATTTAATGGCAGATGTATGTTTGTTGGCGGACGTCTTTGAAAATTATAGAAAGACCTGCATGAAACATTACAGTTTGGATCCTGCGCATTATATTTCTGCACCCGGGATGAGCTGGGACGCTTTCTTAAAGTTTACTGGAGTACAGATTGATTTATTGTCAGATTTACCAATGATTCAGATGATTGAAAACGGATTGCGTGGGGGAATTAGTATGGCGTCGCATCATTACTGTAAAGCAAACAACAAATACCTAGATGATTATGACCCGAGTAAAAGGTCTAACTATCTCATGTATTTAGATGCAAACAATCTGTAGGTTGGGCTATGGCGCAATCACTTCCATTACGTAACTTTAAAATGTACACAGGCGGCGATCCGAATAATATTCAAAAGGCATTAAAGTGGTTGGGCAGTTTAACGCCTGATCAACAGCGTGGTTTCATTCTAGAAGTTAACTTAGAATATCCTCATGAACTCCATGACCTGCATAATGACTACCCATTAGCTGCAGAAAGCCTAAAGATGAACCCAAGAGAGCCGCCTAAACTTGTGCCTAATCTTCGGGGCAAAAAAAATTATGTCTGTCATTACAGACTTCTACAATTTTATTTAAGACACGGTTTGAAGTTAACAGCTGTTCATCGCATAATTGCTTTTGATCAAGAACAGTTCATGAAACCATACATCATGAAGAACACTGATCTCAGAACTAAATCCACAGATGCTTCAGAAAAAGACTTTTTCAAGTTGATGAACAACAGCTGTTTTGGAAAGACTATGGAGAATCCGCACAAGCGCAAAGATGTCAGATTAGTCACCAAAGAGAACGAAGCAATTAAGCTGACTTCAAAACAAATTATCAGGACTTCAGAAGATTTCATGATCAGCTTTTTGGCATAATAATGAAAAAAAAGAAAGTCAAATTAGACAAACCTGTATTTATTGGGTTTTACTGTTTTAGAATTATCAAAGCTTTTGATGTTAGAGTTTCTTTATGACTACTTTAAGCCCTCGTATCCCGAGTCCAGAGTACTTACACAGATACAGATAGTTTTGTTATAGATATTCCTACTGAAGACATCTATAAAGACATGGAAATGGAAGTAGCTAAAGGACATGCAGGATGGTATGATACATCCGATTATCCTAAAGACTCGCCTTTACATTCAATTACTAACAAGAAGGTTTTAGAAAGATGAAGGATGAATTATCTGGAAAGGTGATCAAGGAGTATGTGGGGTTAAGGTCAAAATGTACAGTATTTCGAGCCACGAGAAAATCATTAAGAAAGCAAAGGGAATATCTCGCAGCGTTGTGCAGTCAAACATATCACATGACAACTACAAAGAAGCATTGTTTGGCAATAAGACTTTTCATCATGACAACGTAAAACTGCGATCTAATCTACATGAGATCAACACAACTGTTGTAACAAAGAAGTCATTAGATAGAACAAACACAAAACGGGTGTTTGTTATCCAGAGTTTTCATATGCAATTGGGCACTGGAGAACCGTAAATTAATTAAAGCGGAACTGTGTCTGGTGGAATTATCTGCAGTTCTTCTTTCACAAAAGATCTTTGAGGAGCTGGTTGTTTTGTTGTGTCAGTTTCTCGTAAATAATACACGGGCGGATTCATCTTTACAATTCTTTTTATTTCATATGGGTCAACACTCCAAACTGGATCGGTTGCCCTGATGCGAGTGTCCCCTTCTGCTTCTCCCGGTAAATAAAGGTACCTTACTTTCAATCCAAATGGTAATAGTTTGCCGGATGAAGACTCTCCTTCAGCAACATTTATTTGTTTTTCTTTTGATTGCTTGTACTGGTTTTAACACCTTTAAATTCTTCATTATTCATTGCGCGCAAAACTGAGGGCAGTCTTCTACCCATTCTGTGTTGCGAGAATTGTCAATCAGCTCTCTGTGATATGGTAGGAAAAAAGTCTTTCGGCTAACTGTTTGTTAAAGTTTTCAACTAAAGCCTGTGATCTGTGAACTCCCGGAATGCCTCTTCTAATAGTAACTCTATGTTTTCAACAATAATTGATTCACTTGGCCTTTAAATTCTTTTCCATCATCAACTTGAATCATGCGAGGGTAAGTTAGCGGGCCTCGCTGGTATATCAGCTGTATGGCAACAGCAACAGCAGAAGCACTCTTTTGTGTTAATGGTTCTGCATCTTTGTATCTTGAAGCTATGTCAATGACTGTGAGTGCGTACTTAAATCTTTTTGTCTAATCCTATCAGAGGGTAAATATAGAAGATCCATTTGATGGGTGTCGTTCGGTATTGTATTCACAAAGTGTGGTCTCTGTATTCGTCTAGGGGCAGGTAAATAATTTGCCAAATTGCTTGTTAGATAACATTCCTTTGCTGTTTGTTCACTGACTCCTGCCGCTTGGCTTAGCTTTTGTATTGCTGTGATACCCTTCCAATATCCTTTGGCGATAATAGATTTTGTTCATTTTTTATTCAGCCAATATTAGTGCAACAAAATACACGACGGTCATACCAACGACAATAACCCGATTTCTTGCATCTTTTGTTTTTCTGATGGTTGATAAAAGTCACTGAATTTTGGTGGGGGCAATGTCTCGATTGGTTTGCTGTTACAAGATAATATTGTTTTATTGCTTGATCAACATTTTTAAATATGTAAGCTGCATGCCCCTGTTTTTTCAGTGTGTCATTAATAAAATCTAACTGCTCAAGTCTCTGCTTTTCATAGGCGTCTTGTGCAGCTGCTAGTTCCTCCATAGCTTTGTTATGTCTTTTTCTCTCGCCGTCATCCCGCAGTTTACTAAATGCGAAATTACTTCCGCTAAAAGCAAGCGCATTCACCACAGCGCCGCCTATCATTATTGCGAGTGAAGCCATTTTTTTATAAATGTATTTTTTTTCTTACATATTTATATTGTCCGGAATTATTCCTTGCTTAACTAGAAAATCTTTCGTGGCAACGAAGCTGCAATGATAGCAATCAGCTTTGCTGAATCCTCCAAGTCTAGTTTGCCAAGATCTGCTGGCTTTATTTTTAACAAGCTTTTACCAAGCATCGTGTATCCTACACTTAGGCCTCCAATAACAGCAGAATGGTATACAAGGTTGGAACAGTTTTTTCGGTGCTCATTTTTATAAAATGAAATAATTATAATTATTAAAAAAACATGAACAGTGATGATCTCCTACAGCTACAAGGCAGCCTAAACCTTCCTGAACTTATGAATGACCAAGTTGATGGCCAAGCTGTTATGCCCCAAAAGGAGAGTTGTATTCTTTGCAGCGTGTGGAAAAACAAACAGTTCTCGGAACTGAATTCAGCATTGAACAAATTCAACAAATGTCGCCGCAAGACATTTTAAAGTATCATAACAGGTATGAAGCGCAGCTGGGGTCTAGAATGGTGAAAAGTGTGGGCAAACGGTTCTTATTTGTACACTAAACTAGTCAGTAGATTTGCTCCCATTGATTCTGACAAGACTTTATGTATGATTTAACGCAAGATCCAGTTTTAACAAAGTCATTAGAGTCTCTAGGCTGTGATCTATATTACAGATTTGGAACATTATTGTCGCAGCGATCATGGGATTAATAACTTTTAATCATATAGATTGTGTTTCCTTCAAAATGAACGAGCTGGAAAATCAGCAGAATCAGAAAACACTGAATCAGGTGGAGAAAGTAACCAAGCCAGAAAATCAGCAGAAAACACTGAACCAGGTGGGGACCATTAAAAATCCTGGGCGTGTTGAAGCAGAAAAAAATTAGCAGAGTGGAACAGACAAAAAAATTAATGTTACAGAATATGACTCATCATGAAAACATAACACCGCCAGCGCCAGAACAAGTTGATTCAATGCCCGCTATAAAAACTCCATGTGATACAAGGGCACCAAAGTCTTCATGGAATATTGAACTTAAAACTGTTGCCATTTTTGGCGCCATTGCTGCTGTTGGGGGCAGTTATTACGTTATAAAATATATTACACAATGACAGCAGAAACAAAAGCAACCAAAAAAATCTGAACCGTTAAATACAGAGAAAGACAACAGCACGCCAAAACCGCCAATAACAAAGCATCATTTTGATCCATTTCAAATGGAATAATATTTTAAGAACTTAATTTTAAATTTTTTTTATAAAAATAGATCATGCGTATTATAAAATGATAAAGTCAATAAATAAAGACATGGAGTCTATAAAAGACATTTCCATAGACCAGAATTGTAATCAATGTGGTTGCTTAGGATGTAAGGCCTTCATTAAGATCTATGCAGAAAACGCTGAGCAAGAACATCCTCAACAATGACGCGTTTTTTTGAGGCGTGTGGTGTACTATATGAGACATCTGCTATTTAAGATAAAAACATAGATTGTATTTTTTTGATAATTATAAGAACTTGAATAAAAACTTGGTTGTACTTAAAGGATGACTTAATCAAGAACTTATCAAGAACTTGATCAAGAACTTATTAAGAACTTACTTAAGAACTTATTAAGAACCTGGGGCGACTTAATTAAAAACTTAGAAGTAACTTAAGTAAGAACTTGTGGATAACTTAAGGAGACTTAAAGACAACTTGAGTAAGAACTTACTTTGGGGTAACTTAAGTTAAAAACTTAGAAGGAACTTGAGTGTGTGCATGCGTGGGTGGGGGTGGGGCGGGTGGGGTGGAGTGGGGTAGGAGGGTGTGCATGCGTGGGGTAGGACAAAACAAACAACAAACACAAACAAACAACAAACACACAATAAACAGTCCAGGGGTGGGGTGGAGGGACGTGCGTGCGTGGGGTAGGCCAAAACACACAAACACAACAAACAAACAAAAAGTGAAACTACTAGGACCACTTCTTGTTTTGTGACTAAACAGGTTGTGTCTTGCTTGCAACCTCAATCAACTAGGCCAAGTGATCATATGTGATCACTTGGCCTAGTTGCCGCTGAGCTTTGCTGGTGCTGCCACGCTTGTAGGTCAAGTGATCATATATGATCACTTGGCCTAGTTTTCCGCCGAGCTTTGCAGGTGCTCCGTGCTGACGTCATTGGCGCAGGCTGCGCGCTTTGCAGGTCAATTGATCATATATGATCACTTGGCCTAGTTTGCTGTGCTCCTCTTTTCTCAACCAGGCTTGCAACTGGCTTTGGCAGAGTACAGCAATTACTGCTGTAGCCGAGCTTTTTATGGCGGCTCTAATCGCCAGTAGTAGTACATCCGTCATTGTATTTTGGAGCATTATATGAAGATAGTGCTGGCCACACACTACTCCTCTCCATACTGGTAGATGTACTAAGGTCTGCCTAGCCCTATCTAGTTTGTTTGCCAGAACATTCGAAAATCGTTTCCAGTTGCATAAGTCTAATAATGGTTTGGCGTTTGCTACACAGTTCATTTTATACTGATTCCTAGCTTATGAAATTTAGGATAGTTATAAAAACACATAGAAATTTGAATAAGTTTTCTAGCATGCGAATCAGCCATGTTTACCTGCGTCTTAAGAATGAACGCCATGTTTGATGCGTTTTTTGTTTTTAAACATGACTTGGGCTGTCTCAAGCCACGCCCAACAATCAACGCATGATGGATTGTTTTGCTTTGGCCAACTTTCAACAATGCAGCGCCATTTATTAAATAAGGAACCATCTCATCGATAGTCAAACACATATTAAAACTGGCTATATCTTGGTCAACATATTGCCTTCAACGTTTTCATTTCCTTGAACCAACAAACCTTTAAGATAGTCGTCCATTTCCAAAGCAGTCGGTTCACTTTTTTCTTTTTCTGTTCCTTCTAGGAAAGCAATACTTCTTTTCGGTTTCGGCGGCAACGAACATGCTTCACCTCGTTCTTTTTTCAAACAATACTCTGACATGCAAGTATGGTAAAACTTGTGGTGTTCAATGGCGAGAGCCTGCTCTTCAGTGAAACGGGTAGCCATTTTTTAGAATAACACACCAAAGCACAGTACACAGCGCAATAAAAAACGCCCTACTCGTCCGGAGCCAGTAGAAGAATGATGAAACCGGTGTTGTTACTAGTCATGTGAGCGCTGTGAGAGCGCCGCCACGCGGCAGAGAAGCTTCGAGAAAAGCTGATGAAATATATTGTAATGCGCAGGCCCGGCGTGAAGGAGTGGGGTGAGGGGAGGAGCGGGGCGGGCAGTATTGATTTTTGGCCTCTCAGTTTGTCAGCAGGCGTGAGGCGCGCGCGCCGGTGTATGAGTGTCTGTCTGTGCCCATGTGTGTGTGTGTGTGTGTGTGTGTGTGTGTTTTGTGTGTGTGTGTGTGTGTGTGTGTGTGTGTGTGTGTGTGTGTGTGTGTGTTGTGTGTGTGTGTGTGTGTGTGCATGTGGGTGTGTGTGTGTGTGTGTTCGTTGGCACTTCCGCTCATGTTTGGAGTGATTTCATATTTTGAAAAGAATAGTGTGTGTGTGTGTGGTGTGTGTGTGTCTGCCCGCCTCTCTGTCTGTCTGTCTGTCTCTCTCTCTCTGTCTCTCTCTTCTCTGTCTGTCTGCCGGTGATTCTCTCTCTCTCTTCCGCCACAGGAAAAGGCGGCTTTTAGGCCACTTTCGCCCAAAAACTCGGTGGTGAAGCAAGTGAGTTAGAATGAAGGTTTCCCTGTTCTCTACAGGAATAATACTGGTGAAAAGAAAGACATGGCTGTTCAGGAGAGGCTGGATGAAATTAACAGAAAGCTCGAACTGCTAGCCTCCACTCAGGAAGATATCCGACAAGTCAGGTTGGATATTGACAGGCTGAACACGAGGCTGATTGAAAGGATCGACATGTCAGAGGGAGTGGTGTTTGAACTGAAAACCGATAGAGACGATCTCCGTGCACAAGTGAACAATTTGAACGATGAAAACAAAGATCTGCGTCTACAGTTAGATCAGCAGAACAAAGAACTGAACAAAAGCAAGTTTGTTCATAACGACATGGAACAACACGGACGAATGTGGAATGTTCGGGTCCATGGCGTGAAGGAGGAGCCACAGGGAAAGGCGGAGACTGTGGCGGACTGTGTCAGGAAGTGCACAGAGATCTTCACCAGCCGCGTCGGGGTTCCAGTCACTGCAGAGGACATCGAGATGGCGCACCGCTCAGGTCGACCCGGCACCGGCAGACCACGGCCCATACTCGTCAGGTTCTTCTCCCGTCAGAAGAAAGGGCGTGTACTGGAG
The DNA here is from genome assembly GCA_018398815.1 of Conus ventricosus. Classification (NCBI taxonomy): domain Eukaryota; kingdom Metazoa; phylum Mollusca; class Gastropoda; order Neogastropoda; family Conidae; genus Conus; species Conus ventricosus. Next base: position 34,642 of record JAFLJL010016482.1, read on the forward strand.
AACCGGAGAAAGCTGAAGCAGACTGGTGTGTCCATTTCCGAGGACTTGACAAAGGCCAACTACAGTTTGTTGATGAATGCCAATAAACATTCAGCAACTCTCTCGGCATGGTCGTCAAATGGAAAAGTGGTGGCCAAACTAAAAAATGGCAGGACTTTGAAACTGGACATAAACAGTGACTTGGATTCAGTTTTTGGAAATGCCATGAGAGAACAGATAAATGTCTGTTCTATGCCACTTTCACCCTCAATCAGTTTTCGGGCGAAAGTGCCCTAGAATCAGCATATTACTGTTCTCTGACAAGTAAGACTTCAATAACTAAAAAAATAACGATTATCTACAAACAAACATACTGTGCAGGGTTATCCGTTTTTAATACTAATTTACTAAAGTTTTCAGAGAGTAGCGTAGGGGAAAGTAGCCAGGACTGAACATGACCCATAGAGTAACGTAGGGAAAAGCAGCCGTGACTGAACGCGCTTCATATACAAACGGTGTCTGTTCCCACGGCTCTCATGGGCACAGACAGACACTCATACACGCGCGCGCGCGCCTCACGCCTGCTGACAAACTGAGAGGCCAAAAATCAATACTGCCGCCCGCTCCTCCCCTCACCCCACTCCCTCACGCTGGGCCTGCGCATTACAATATATTTCATCAGCTTTTTCTCTGCCGCCTGAGGGCGCTGTTAAAGCGCTCACATGACCAGTTTCCAACACCGGTTTCATCATTCTTCTACTGACTTCCGGACTAGTAGGTCGTTTTTATTGCGCTGTGTATTGGGCTTGGTGTGTTATAATTCCTAAAAATGGCTACGTTTTGAAGAC
>JAFLJL010016484.1:7602-49147 GCA_018398815.1 Conus ventricosus
ACATGCTGAGATAAGAATTAGCACCACCACAATCAACATCAATATGTTCAATGGTATACAATAAAGGAGCTCACTCCTAAGTTGAGGATATAAATTTTTTTTTCTTTTTTTTCCCCACATATTTAATGTCACCTCTCTCATCCCTCCACTCAACAGTTCCTTCATTTTCTCGCACATTCATCCTCAACAGAGGATATAAATCTTATTAAGCTTTTGGATATCAACTGGGTGTGTGACAGAAATAAAAATCAAAACATAGTGTGTGGATAAGGATAAGGATAATGTTGCTTATAGCCCAGCCGACCGCAAAGGGCCATATCAGGGCTGTCACCACGTTAAAATCAACTCACCAGTCAACATAGTGTGTGATTAAGTATCTGGGTGTCAAAAGGAAAGACAGAACACACACAGGAGAGAGAGAGAGAGAGAGAGAGAGAGAGAGAGAGAGAGAGAGAGAGAGAAGAGAGAGAGAGAGACAGACAGACAGACAGACAGACATGGAGAAAGAAGGTGGATGGGGAGAAACTGGCAATTAAGATTTCATTTAAGTGTGTGAAAAAAAAAAAAAAAAAAGCAATTAACATACAACCATATCTTCTTAAACATCAGATACCATCCACCCATCCTAACCCCTCCTCTCAATCTTACCGACAAAGGATGACGTTTCTCATCAAATATGTTCAAGATCTGTCGATCAACGTGGTTAGTCCCCCAGAAGACTGGTCCCTGTTTCGTATATGAAAGTAGATAGCCAGAGCCACAGTTTTGATAGTGTTCTTGAGATTTGGCTGTGATACAGTTGAGTCATCGATGAAGATGGTGGAACAGGAACTAAATTTTTTCAGCTGCCCATACTCATCAATCTGCCAAGACATAACCAAACACACACACACCACATGTTCAGTCAGAATAACAAAACAGAAGAAAGTGTCTATCATTCTATTCAGCTTCAGGTTTATTATAACCAAGCCAGCCAAACAGGCCCTTTGACAGCTGTTACGATGCAGAAAAAAAAGGACTTCAGCCACACACACACACGGACACACACACACACACACACATACGTGTATACACACACAAACACATATTCATGCTCGTGCACACATAAACACTACACAATATCATAAACGTACACACACAGTTACATACACTAATGCGTAACATTACAGCTACACAACTCACATCCTTATGGCATAACTAAAATGTGCATGGAATATCACATTATCAGCCAATGAGCCATTCTGCTCAAGACATGTAAAAAAAAAATCCTGAACTGAAAAAAAAATCCAAAACATAGGGTGCCATAAATATGCAATCAACGACAAATCAACAAACAGACACAGCAGAAAGGACAGCTCATGTCCACTGTGGATGGTCTTCAGCCTTATTACCTACCTCCTCAATCACAACAGAAAACCTGATATTCAAACCGGAATTAGTGGGAAAAGATTATCACAAACCAATAAAGAAACAGAGGATGGCATTACATAAAGGTAAAGAGAAGGCACTGTAAAAGAGAATTACAGAAAAGTAGAAATTATTAAGCACAGTTTCCAGAAGATACAAACAAATCATATCGTAAGCATGAAATTAATTTGTACTGACCAGTGATTCCATATACTGATACCATAGGCAGTGGCACACAAAACCAACAGCTCTAGGCCAAACAATCCAAGACACACAAATTCACAACAGAAGTTTTAGCACACCTCCACAAACTCAAAATACACAAAAAAGCGACATTGATATATATTCTGGACAAGAACAATCCTTTAATCTCATCTCATACCCCAAAAAAATCTTTTAAAACTTTGTCACAGCAGAGCTTTTCTACAATTCTAAGCCATTTAAAATAGATTTACATACTACAATTCTCTTACGTAGCAAATCCAGTCCCATTATACAACTTTGTTGTTGTTGTTGAAAACTTTGTCGGTCGAAGGGTTTTCACCGATTATAAAGTGTATGTCATCTTCCAGTTATCTCATCATCCCTCTCCTTTGTCTTTCATTTGAAGAAACGGTGTCTAGCCATACAAGTCTATGATATATCTAAATAACAATCTTGAACGTCTTTAACCATGTAACTTAAAACTTTCTTTTATGGTGCAGTCTGTTTCCATCTCTTTTCTTTTACACATCATGTACGAATTAATTTGTACACCAGATAAAGTAACAAAGCATTCTTTTAATAATCATGAAAAAAAAATGACAATAAAAAACAGAAAAAGAAAACAAAAATGAAATTAAGCATTCAAGTCTGAAGTTCATATAGAAATCTAGCGGTAGATGTAGTGTGATGTGCATAAGTAGGTTAGCATGTTTGCTGATGTTTATGACCGACCATTGTAGTCACTCAGCTGCACTGTGAAGATCTACACATCAATTTAAACACTGACACAAACTCATCACCTCTTCAGCCACACCACTGCCATTTAAGTTTGAATCAATTTCACATACAGCTGGATAGTCTACATCAATTTCTGAGTCATCAATTCAGCACTGCTTTGGCTGCTAAATTAGGTCTTAACATTACCAACTGCCTTACTGCCCAGGGAAAGTGCTTTGACATGTCACGCAAGCGTAGTTCATTCGGAACTTGCCAAACCAGCCAAGTGATTTAACACTTCCACCCCTCCCCCACTCCCTTCCCCGTTGCAACACCAACATAGGTGCAATGGCCATCAAATCTTGTTTAGACAGGCCAGCTGTAAGGAGACAATTCAACCTACCGTTGCACAAAGGAGACATTGCCATTGGCTGGCAGTGCTAAATTTAGAAAGCTGGATTTAATTTAATTTACTGGCTGGATCACGCCACACGTCAACAGGAAGACTGTGATCACGCTATTTTTGACCTGAGGCAGTCAGCTTCTGCTTCATATATTTGTGTGTTTGTGTGTGTACATGTCTGTGTATGTGTGTGTGTGTGTGTGTGTGTGGTGTGTGCACGTGCGTCTGTATTAGTGGTTGTATCTATGTGTGGTATGTGATTCTTGTGAAAGTGAACTTTTGATATCTGAGAAGTGCAAAACCCAACCAGGCAAGCGATTTTTCAAGCAACTTGCCTGAATGTACAAAATTATGGCGAAGCCAATGTAAATGTAAACAGTCCACAATTACACTACACGGATTGTCCTCTATCATTGTCATCTACTTACTGCCCCAGTCCTACTCCTAGAGTCACACTGATAACTCTACCAAAAAATGTCTGGAAGTCATTTTGAAGTGTGCTGCTAAAAATGACTAAAACACTTAAAGGTACCCCATGAAGCCTTTCAAAAAGACCTGTACGGACGAAATAGAGTAACCTTGACTGATGAATACACCTGTTTGTTGGAGGAGAAAATGGTTGACAGGTGAACAAGCAGTTTATAAGTTGAAGGGAGAGAATCTTTATTAGGAGGTAGACCTAACATAGAAAAAGAAAAAAAACAGTAGAAAAGTGGAGTTTTTATTTGGGTAAAAGGAAGAGACTGTGGGTGGGGAATGCTTTCTTTTTTGTTGAAATTAACTGATAAAGAATATACTATTGCTGGAAATCAGAGAGTGAAAATGTTAAGAATCTGAACATGACAAGTCATGATATTTTTCTACACATCAAAAACGAGAAGGGACAAACACAGAAAGGACAGAGAGAAAGAAACACAGACAGGAAGAGAGAGACAGAGGAGGCCAGAGAGACAGAGACAGAGACACAAGACACAGTTCTGCAGATCAAGAAGACATTCGGAATTCAAACTAAAAACATTTTCATTTGCTCACTGTCAATGTGAATATATTTCTGGATACTCACAAACTGAGGACATCCTTCTGGAGACAAGATCATTTGACTTCTACGTCTCATTTTGTTGTCTGCCAAGTAAAAAGCAAAGAAGAAATGAATCAATATGCAAGTGTATAATTATACACAATTATGTCAATTTCGTTCCATTTTCATCTACCTGTGCTCATCGACATGACAGTGAATGAAATACAAATCAACTATACCAGCCAGCTACCAGGTGATAAGGCAAAACATATATATCCATTATAATCTTTTCCGACAGTGGAAACATACTCTGTGCACACACACGACGCACGCACGCGCACACACACACCCACACACAAATTTTATACACACAGCAGCTAACTGGGTGGTAAATGTTTCTCATTGTCAAAATACAGTAATGAAATGGAAACGTGCAACTTACTTACTCCTGGAAGCTAAGTTTAGATTAGAACAGTAAGACTAATATGAAATATTACATTCATTAACTACTAACCAGTTATCATGCCTACAGCTGTAAGTGTAACAAATGCTGTATTATAATAAAGAAAACTGAATATGTGAAAAATCAACGCAATTTTTCTTCCCATCATTTTCAATGATTTCTAAACCAGACGAACTGATACTATGATAGTTCTGCACCAGGCTGTTACTGTGTTAGTGACAGAAACATTCAGATTCACAAAGCCTTTAAATAAGAAATAACACTATGTAGACTCTTAGCTGTCATTTCATCAAATCTCATTCACACATCATGTAAATCAACTCATTATGATACGGGACCCAAGACTGAGAAAGGTAGATAGGAACTTACTTTTCTGCACCTCGCTTTCTGACCTTGCTGAGAACAGTGGTTTGGCAACCGGATTGTTAGATGGGTCTAAATCAATCTCTGAAAACAGACATGACGAAATTATTTAGTTAAACAACATCACCAGTTAAAGTAGCTTTTTGTAAAAAGAAGGCAAAACATCAATTGTCTTATTCCCACTGTATTTAAAATTTCTTTCAAAATTTGGATAATGAAAAAAAAAGGTTCTGCATCCCTTTACTTTCCTTCTTCCCGCAAGCAACTGCAAGTACGTGCGTGCGTGCATGCATGCGTGTGCATGTGTGTGTGTGTGTGTGTGTGTGTGTTGTGGATGGAGGTGTGTAGAAATTCAGCTGCTAAAGTTCTTTCAACACCAAATTTGCCAAATACCTGTCTAATCCATTTGGTGTGTGGTGTGTGTTGTGTGTGTGTGTGTGTGTGTGTGTGTGTGTGTGTGTGTTATAATATATATAATATATATGGTTTTTTTTTTCACAGTTACATTAGTGTTGCTACATAAAGAATTCCACAGATCAATAACAATGACAAAAAAATATACCAAATCGTATGTTACAACAAAATGTTTGTTTTATTTCATAGGAGATCCCTTTATTTTAAAACAATGGAATGAGAACACACTGTTGACAGTTTTCACATTGAAATAACTATTGATTGATGAAGGTTTAAAAAACTTCACCCAATCATACTCAGGACTAGGCCTTTGTTCACATAAATGGGGAGTTAAAATGACTTAGAATTATAATCCCAGTTTGACTTGATAAACATACTTACCATGCCCAACTCTAGCAAGCTACAATCAATTTACAGGCTCTGTTTGAGTCTTTGACCACAAGTTTTGGTCACTAACTCGGTACACAGTCATCTGCGGTTGCCGTTTTACCCTTGTAGCAGATAGTATGGACGTACTTTTGCTTCTTTCCAATGACTGACTGACTTACCCATGCAGAATGTGTTGATAGTACAGAATATGGAATTCTTGCAGAATTTAAAAGAAGACCAGGGCAGTAATTGTGTCCAATGGTTCACATCACAGTGTAACACTCAATGGCAGGATTGGAGAGTAACCAGGACTTCTTAAAAAAAAAAACCCTTCCAAGCATCCTTCTGGGTATACTGGCCATCTTGGCCTGAGAGAACTGAACCTAAAAGTTTTAGTAAAACAGGAATGATCTGCCTCTGGCCTTGCCTCCACAATCTGTCGAGTAAAGAGGTTGAAAAGATACCGGCTGCCTACACATCCAGACTGGAATATCTGGTAAGGTGGTCCCATTCTGCAATTGTCTTAAAGGTGTAACTGTAACTGTAAGGTCTGTGCACTTGGGGAAGGCAGCTGGGCTGGGGATCAGAAGGCAGTCCAATGGGAAGACAGAGGCCTCTTGATAGGCTCTGTATAGGTTTGCTCAGAGAAATACATGTATACGGACATGCACCCCCTACGGCTGTCGGCATCCTTTCCCAGGGTGATATGGAGGCAGTACCTCTAGCAGACACAGAGGGTTGTTCCCAGATATTAGTTAAACAAAAAGCAATATCTTCTAAAGGCATAATGGAGAAGGGGGCCTCATGGATAAGACCCCTGAATATCTTATCCCAGGTGAAGAGTTCTGGTCATAACTTCTCTAAGCTGCCAGATGTGTAGTGGGCAAGGATTGCTCCGGCACCGATTGCCCTGAACCTAAACAATAGAAATGGGGAGAGCTGGAAGGGTTCACATCTTATGCCCACTGCCACAGGATCCCTGTAGGACAGGCAAGTCCCGCCGCCGCTTGGGGGGAGAAGATGAGATGGGGTTCCTGGTGTCTTCATGCACACCAACCCCAGGAAGAGCTGTGGGCCCAGGTGGAACCCTTGTCCAGGTCTTGAGTGCACGGACTGCACACAACGATGAACAGGCTCATGGTCGACCAGCATGCAGATGATGGGTGCCAGACCCACTGTGTGGTTACAGAGGAGCGGGATAAAAGAAAACTCATGCGTCCATGTTGGGGACACAGAGCCACTCATCCCCCTTGAGAAATACGCTTTGGTGGACTAGAAGCATTTCTCTGCAGGGGGTGGGGAATGGGGGTGTTCCATGGCATTGGAAGGACGAGCGGGAGCTCGCATGAGAGTAAGATGAGGTGGGGTAATGCACCATGAGTCAGAGCGAGTGCCATGGTTTGAAGGAGTGGAAGGACCAAAGGAGTCGTGATGCTGCCAACAGGAATGCGGATCCTTGAGGAAGTGGGAGAGAGAGAGGAAGGAGGGGGAGGGAAGGGGGAGGGAAAGCAAAGGGGGTGCAGAAGTTGGACCTTGGGTTAAGACTAGGAACTGCCATGACCCATCCATCGCCAGAGGCAAAAGGGTGACCATAGTATTGATAACCCTACCAGCATTATGCCCCTGGCAGGGGTAGGGAAAGGAGGGTGGGGGAGGAGGGAAGGGGACCAGGAAGAAAACCACTGTAAATCCCTCTCCCTAAGAGCACTGGATCGCACACACTACCCAAGAATGGTCTGTCTTATCAAAGCGTCCTGTGCCCTTAGGAGAGGATGGGGTCTCCAACTGAGCTACACCATGTGCCAGTGTCAAAATTCTGCATATCCTACCCCCTGTGTAACTACAAGTGAGACAAAAAAGCAGGAAGGTGGCTAGCCCAGCTGTGTAACCTGAAGGTGGCCAATATAACTTTAAAAGACAAGCTGCAGACCTATGTACCACCTAAGAGTGAGGCCGAGGAAGACAAGACTAGGCTATGTCAACTGCTGTTGGTCAGATGCAGGTGGACCCATGGTATGAGTGTGACTTGATGCCTAAATGTCAATCATCAATGTGACATGCAGCTGAATTCTTTATTCCACATGGGAATGATGTCTGGTGCTGATGAGAATGAGACCAGTAACTGTTTCCACACAGTTCCTGAAACCCACGTCTATATACCATGCACTGATGTCCTTTAAGGAGACTGACACCATGGCGCACCGACAGTGACTATGTTCCAGGTGAGTGTGCCATGTTGCCTGTTAACACAGACTGATGTCCAGGCCTGCACTGTGTTCGAGCTGAGAGTCCTGAAGAAAGAGGAATAAGGTGACCAAGGCACTTCAGTACCTCTTGTTTACGTATGCAAAGTACTAGTACTAGTATACGAAACCTTGTTAAGAACCCTCTTCACGCCCATTTACCAACTACCCGCCAGCTGCCCTACTTATCATAGCCTTGGAAAGATGACGAAGGTAAAAGGCAAAATGTGAATAAACCTAACAAGATGGCAGGGCATACAAGGAGTAGACAAAGATGGAAGAATAGATGTTTGACAAAGAAGTAGTTCATCGAAGAATTGTTCTCCACCTTCTAGTTCTAGCATAGCTTTATTAAGTAGCTTAGGAGTTAGTGTGAGCCTACAAATGAAATAAAACAAGCAGCTATAATACTGCAAGCCAAAAATATGAGACAGAGCCCAAACCTGGTCTGGTGGTGATGTCTTGCATAACATGATCATTTAGTCAAATTTGTCTTAAAGAATGAAAGCAAGTGGAACAAACTAGTTGCTGTCTGCTACAGTTACAGGGGAAGACAACAGAGCAGGTCTTCATGAACTGCCTTGGTCACAGAATTTTTTTTGTCAGTTACAGAAGTTTTGTTTCCTGAGTAATAATATTAGTAGTAGCTTGCAAGCGTTTTCCATGGTGCAGTATACATGGTCTACTTGAATTCCAATGCATTCAGATGATGCATATGCCTTTACACATCTTCTTCTTTAGGAAGAAGAAGATGTGATTTGTTTGGTATATATATATTTGTGTACACGTATCATGTATGCATGCATCATTGCATAAGAAGAACTATAATCATGATTGTTAAAAAATGACAATGGGAGCACATCTCATGGAAATATTTCAGGACTGGCATCATCCAAGTCTTCAAAAAGCTTCCATCACATCTTTGTTTCTACTCGGGGTGTTTCTTTCTGAAGTTTGTCACTTAGACTACACTGAAATTGTCCAAAGTTACTGAACTAGTTTGTCACTTAGACTACATTGAAATTGTCCAAAGTTACTGAACTACCCAGCAATAATGCATACGAAGAAAAAAAATCATTACTCCTAACCCCATGTTTAAAACGTTACATACATTGACATTCAAATGTTAAAAACTCGCACCTCAATTACCTTCAGTTGTGCTTTAAAAGAAACACTTAAGCTTTTCATATTATAATAACTGCACACAGACAAAATACCTTCAGGTTCTCTTTCACTGATGTGCTGAGGAACAAGAGAGCCAGTGCTGTGTTGTGTCTGAAGCATATGTGCATGGGACTGGACATGGTATTGGCCATCTTCCACTGGATGTGAAGGTTGATATGCATCCTGTCTCTTCTTGCTTCGATTCTTAGGGCTATGGTAAATGCAGCAAGACTGTTTGTTCCCCATTTTGTCTGACCTTTCTTTGCCTCAGACAGGTAATAAACATGCGCTTAGCTTAGCAGAAGCTGAATTACATCTTCTGTCCGATACAACATTAAAAAAATCAATCGCTGTCATACAAGTTTCACTTTAACAGATCTCCGAGCTAAATGCAGCACTGGGTAAAAATGTCTTGAAACGAATTTAAAATAGATTTGTCACTTCTGCATAAATCTAAACATTGAAAACTTTGAACAGATTCAGTTAACTACATCACATAAACACAATAAACCAATCACAGGAGAAAGATCACTGTCCGTGTCAAGGATGATCATGAATTAAAAGATTTGTGGCGTTTGGGTCATCACTGACTGGGCACTCCGCACTGGCATGTAGACTTCACCTATTATCGTCATCTGTCTGTTTGTTTCACAGCACAACGTAACATTCTAATTTGAAAGGCAGACGTCTTCTGTCGAATTCAAATTCCAGACTGAAGCCCTCAGCAACATCCAGGAATCCATTTTTCACACGATAGGTAGACTCTAAGGCCAACAGAGGCGAAAGAGATAAGGCCCGGCCTCAAACGGAAATACGGCAGACGTGACATTTGCCTTCAGCATTTGTAATCGTCCCTTTCATTGGCTTCTGCAACAAATAGTGCTTGCTTCTTCCGGTCCACATTACCCCGGGAAAGTTTGTCTTCAAAATGGCGGGGATGCACGAGAATGCAGGTAAATTCAGTGAATGCTATATTATTGTGTTTGGAGTATACAGGCCTCTGGGATCACACCCTCAGAACTAATCATGCACCTTCTGTTATCACAACGGTAACAAATTTATTTAAGATAATGTGATGAGGAAACATTGGTGATCATGTGAAACGGGAAGCTACGGGCGATGTCTTAAGAGATTTGATTTGAGAGTGATTGAAGAGTCACATCGACATATGACAATAACATGATTGACATGGATTTAGAAATTTCAGTATTTGACTGAATTTATTGTAAAGATGTGTCAAATGCCAAGATCCGGACCCCAAACGTCACTTAATGCGAGATCCCATATTGTATTGTGAAGATGCAGGAAGTCTTTGTTTCCGGCTGCGTAAAAAGTAAATAAAGACGTAAAGCTAGTAAATAAACAAGCAGTAAGTCTCGAGTCAGGAGCAGAAATTCAAAGTTGAATTCACGGTCCTACGTTCTACACGAATTCCCACGAGATATCGCATCCGTCAAAAATATAGTCTTAAATAATCATCGACATAACGATGTTGGCCGCCTAACGGAAGAAGAAGGAAGAAGAAGTGAAAGCAGTGCCCTAATTTAAACTTAGTGAGAGGCCCCCTTGTGTGAGAGGCCCCCTTGTGTTTGTGCCCGTGTCATTGATTACCGCTCACAGTCACACTGACTGAGAGTGACAGTTACAAAGAACCGATTCAGTCTTGAGAATGGCAGTCAAAGATGAGGACTCAAAAGGGGGTCTCTAAACTAGGACTGCCAAATATATGCCAACTTCTGTTTATTTGGCATATAATTATATATTCGGGACATTTGATTTGGGGTTTTGATTTTTTTTTAAAATTAATTCACTTTAACCTTTAATGCAAAAATATTAAACAGACGGAATAAGTTTTTGGTATTGTAATCTGTACCATGGTCGAACTTTTGCATGTGATGGTCAGTTTGCTAGCTGCATTGACAAAGTTGAATTTTGGGTCCAAGTTCAACAGTCTCATATTCAGTCATACATAGACTATAGGTCTAATCTAAGGGATTCTGCTGGCACTAATACCCTCAAACCATTGCTTAGCCAACACAAACGAGCATTCAGATTAGTCATCCTGAAAAGCAGTAGTCTCCTGGACTATAAAAAGGTTCAAATTCTCCCTTAAGTCTTATTTTAGATTACAACAAAGGGATCATAATGGACAGGATTGTGCTGGGAAGGCACCCTCAACATTAGTTGACAGGTTCTCAAGTAATTAAACAAGAACCCTACCCATAATCTGTATCCATGTTCCAAGGATTCACTTGCTCAGATCCAGTTTACATAATTGAGGCTCCTGTCAGTGTCAGTGGAACTCACTCTGTGAGTCAATCAAACAACACCAATGCATTATTGCATGTGAACTTTCAAACACCATTATTTCAACCATCTTATGTGCCAGTGATTGCATACTTCGAAATAAACCTACCACCCTCCATGTCTAAATATATGAACATTGACTATGGAGAAAGTGTTTATTTCTTGAAAAATTTTATAAACTCCACCACTTTCACCCTAAATGACAAGTCATTTGTGCATATGTTCATTCTTTATAATTGTCATATCTGGCATGACCAATTATTTGTCTGTGTAAGGAAGCATTAGAAGTTTCAGAGTTGTTCGGGTTTAGACTTTCTTTTGCCTCCAGACTTCCTGTCAAGTTGCTATGGTGCTTAAAAGCGGACGACCCTCATTGTTTTGCAACGCCAAAGAACTTATGACTAAGAATGTGATTGTGATTGGACAATTTGTCCATAATCACCTCTGGCTACTAATGAGACAACTTCCAATGAGTATTTCATGCTGTGTCAAAAATACCGACTTGTTTTCTTGACTACTGATGTGGATTCATCATGGCCACAAATAGGTAAAATGAAGTAAAGGTATTAGGTTCTCCTGCAAAGAAAAAAAAGGAAGTTTAAGTCACTGAAGGTTCTTGCTGCATGTTTTGAATATTGTTTAACAGAATCTTTTTGAGTTTTCTGTTCTGCTGTATACAGAGTTGTCTGTTCTGTTGTATTCTGATATATATATATATATATATATATATATATATATATATATATATATATATCAGACTTTTGAGTCAGTCTGAGAACACTGCTCTCTCTCTTCCTGGCCTCTCTTTCTCTGTCTCTCTCTCTCTCTCTCTCTCTCTCTCTCTCTCTCTCTCTCTCTCTCTCTCTCTTCTCTCTCTCTGTGTGTGTGTGTGTCCCCCCCCCCCCTCTCTCTCTTTTCTCTCTCGCTCTCTCTCTCTCTCTGCCTGTCCTTCTCTTTCAAGCTCTCTCTTCCCTCTCTCTTTCTCTCTCTTTCACTCTCTCACTCTCTCTCTCTCTCTCTCTCTCTCTCTCTCTCTCTCTCTCTCTCTCTCTCTCTCTCTCTCTCTCTCTCTCTCTCTCTCTCAGTCTGTCCGTCTGTGGGTGTGCATGTGTGTGTTTGAGAAAAGAGGGGAGAGAGAACTGGACTTGCCTAAATAAAAATCTGCCACCAGCCCATCTGGCTGTTTAAAGGTGTACATGAAGTTAGAAAATCAGCAAGTAATTTTTTCCAAATCTTGGTGCCCTTTAAGAAGCTGAGTTCAGGGTAAAAATATATTCTAATGTCTAAAAATGGGTGAGCCCACCCCTTATTAGAGCATTTAATCAGGAGCCCTGTTATGCATATATCCGAACACTCTATAACAACATGTGTAATGGAAATAATGCTGAGTGCATTACATGGTATGCACCCTGGAGCATCTTCACTATAAAAGTTTGGGTGAAAAGGGTGGCCTATGCCTAACTGGCACAAAACGGTTTCTTCTTTGCAGCCATCAGTGGGTCGTATTCATGACAAAACCAGCGCTAGTTCTCATCATGACTTTTTTTTGTTCTTGTGCGTGTGTGTGTTTTGTTTGATAGGTGTTTGTTTTGTTTTTCTTGTTCTTTAAACTTTCGTACCTGTCCATCTGCCTCTCATTAGTACTATAAGACCAGGGCAAGTAGACAATTGATTTCATTTCTTCAGATTCTCATGCCTGTGGTTTTTATTTATGAGCAGAACTGGTATTGTCAAGAGAATCAATTGTGTTGGGTTAGATTTGTGAGTAGTAGATCAATTAAAGGAGTAAGTAAATCTGTAAAGACAGATATGTGTTTGTTATTCTCATAGCAAATTTTTTACTGTGTTAAAAGTTAGAATTTGCCATGATTCTTGCAGATGAATAGAAAGATTACTTCGAAACAGACACAATGGCGAAGAAAGAGTACATTGGAAAGATCAAGTATCTAGGTGACAATTCGACCTCTCAACTTTTCAAAGCGGCGATAGTGTCACTTGCGCCAGAAAATGGCAAGCTGTACCTGGAAACTCGACTTACATGTGACCCATCTCGACTGTACAGGTATAATGAGGTAAGTGAAACTTGTTATATTCAAATTAATGCTAGAGCTTTAACTAATTTTAGTGTGAGTTGTGAAACAGTCAGCTTCAATTAAGGAAAGCTTAAGGAAAGTAAAGAGTTTTCATCAGTAGAAAGAAACTCGTTGAGAGCGTGGCAGCAGAGAGTCATCAGAAGAGAATCCCCCTTCAAGCAAGTGTTTCGGCCCTTATCTCCTGACACTCCAGGGGGTTTGGGCACACCCGGTTTATGACTCTGGATGTCCCTCTGCTGCCCCCTTTTTTTTTTTCTTTTCTTTTTTTCCCCATCTTGAGACGAGCCATGGCTGGGATTCAAACCCATGACCCACTGGACATGCTCATCTTCCATTTAATGACTTGCACTCTAACCACTGAGCCACTGGGGTGACTGATATTTGTACAGGGTTCGTACGCTCCTTGAAACTCCTTGAATTCTGACAGGGAATTTCAAGACCTTGAAAACCTTTGAAAATCAATAAAATGTGGTTCTGTTGACCAAACCTCCTTGAAAACCTTTGAAAATCAAGCCATTGGCTCCAAAAATCTGTAATGTGGCAAAAAGAAATGGCAGTTTGATTTATCTGCGTTCAGGTTAATGAAAAAATATCTTAAAACAAATTTTTACAAACATGATCCTGGATCATCTGCAATTTTACCGAGGGAGTCTCCAGTCATCTGCCCCGTCCAGCAGACTCTGCCTGCATGTTCCGAGTGGCACTGTTGTTCTTGGCCATGATTTGCTACCTCCTGCCGTGAAGAATGTTGCGGGTGCTTTTGGGGTCCTGATTTTCCCTTTTGTGGTGTTGGTACTAGCCCAGACTACTTGTACAATCTCTTTGAGCACTTGGTTGTGCCTCCATGTGTACCTTCCTTGAGCCAGGGCTACTTTACATGAGCTTAGAACATGCTCCACTGTTTGTTTTTCATGGCTGAGGGGCATGCGGGATCGTCTGTTTTTCCCCACTTCACCAGGTTTGCATTTGAGGCAGAAGGTCATATGCAGATCTGAGAATGAAGCTGATCCTGAGAGGGGCCATGTGCCAAATGTCATTCCAAGTGAGACTTCTTTGGAGTGCATTCTACCACGTTGTCCGTTGCCCTTGCTGGCTCTGCTGGACTGCTTTTTGGAGTCTTTTTTAGTCTTCTTCTTTTCTCATCTCCTCCTGAATCATCATGTCTCATTTGGCTTTTCCTTTGGCCTTTGACCACCATTCAGTTTTGGTCACCCCCAGTCCTTGTCTGTTGGTCTGTGTGTGTCCTGTTATTTCTCTGATCTTGAGACTTTCTTTTGCAGAATCCATCGCCTCTTGAACTTTCCATTTTCTGCCTGTCTTCAGCTGGGGCTTGATTGCTTCTAGTTCTACCCTCCGGGGGTTGCAACCTTGCCGTGGTCGGAGGGCTTGCGTGGTCCTGTGATCTTTTAGGCTTTGCTGACGGGGCATCAAAACTCGGCTAGATGGTTAGTTGTGAACACTGCTAGGCCTGTATAGCCAAGTTGCTGACTGGCCAAGCATTACGTGGTAGGAATTGATGCCCCTGGTAGGGTCTCCCATGTCAGAAAGGTTAGGAGTGAGGGCCCAGACAAATAGTAACCCACCTTTTCCTATTCTGTCTTCTGCCTTTCTTAACGGATCTTTTTCTTTCTTCGTCTCCCCTTCAAGTCTTCTTTTCCACACTCCTTTTCTCTCTGTGGTCTCCTTAAGATCCGCCGCGTTGGCCGTGCGGTGCGACCTGTGTCGGAGGGGGATGAGATCCTGGTGATTGAGAGGGCCAGCGCTCTCAACACATCACTTTGGCTCGGACCTCTCCTAGACAGGGAGTACACCTTGGCCGGGGTGTACTAATCGGCTCCCCTTCTTGGGGCTGGGTCAAAACAGGCATTTCCCCGGTGGCCAAGTTTCCCCTTAGTGCTCAGCTCTCTGTTCCCCCGGGATTTGGGGCGATCAGGGGGGTTTAGGGTTGGTAGGTTTTGTCGTTGTATACTCTTGAAGCCGGGAAAGGGGGTCAAGAGTGATTCTTGGCCCGGCCCCTTAGTTATAAAGGTGGGGGGGTAAGGGGGGATGAAAAAAAAAAAATAACGGGGTTTTTTCAAAAAATCCCCCCCCAAAAGGAAGGGAAGGCAGAAACCCCTTTTTCAGAGGACTTTCAAACAACGCATTCTGATACTGGGTACGACAGAAACGGGTTTCTGGGCTTCCTGGCTCGTGAGGGAAAGGGACGGGCAGGAAAGCCCCCCTTTCATCTCTGAGCCCTTTTTGCCACCCAAAAGGGCTTTAAAGGGGTTAGCAGGGCCCCCTCAGCAGTCAAAAGGTTGAGGAATGGCTTTTTCTAATTCAATGTCGATCAAAAAAGCAATTGAACAATTTAAGCAACAATTTTGGGACAGGGAGTGGGGTGACCCCTCATAAACATTTAAAATTTGTAAAAGGTTGGATTCGCGCAGAGATCTATCGGGGTCTCAGAGGAGAAAAAAAGAGGGAAACTGGCGTCCCCAAGGTGTGACGGAGGTCGAGGGTGCGGAAAGAAGGTTCAGAGAGAGTGGCACCACACCCTCTTTTTGACGTTCTGAACCCGTGCTGCCCCCGGGTCATCAAAGGGGTTTACCTAAATGTTCATGTTCAGCGTATGGCCGTCCCCGTTAAGGTTTTTTTCGATGCCAATTTTGGGCCAGTCGGGGACCGCTGTTTTGGGGCGGGAGGTGTGGGGGTTTTTGCTGAAAGGGCAACCCATGGGGGCCGTGTAAAGACCCGGACATTGTGCAAACTGCGGTGGCGACCATCCCTCCTTTCACAAATTTTTGTCCTCTGTGGATTTCGGAAATCGCAATAAAAGAGTTAAGACAGAAAAAAAAGATTCCTTTTTTTGAAGCCCGCAAGCGGGTTGGGGAGCCCGGGGCCACAGCATCTTCATATTTTGGGCCCGTAAAAAAATTTTCCCACTCGGTCAGTTGTTTGCCAGAGATGAATTTTTTTTTTCAAAACACTGAAAGAAGAACTGTAATTTGGGTGGACAGGCCCACCACCTCCCAAACCCAGTGAATGCCCCTGGTGGGGCAAAAAATCCGCCACCCCTCAATGCCCCACAGTCTACAACATCTGTGCGGGGCGTTTAAAAAAAACCGACCCGAACTCAAATTTCCCGGGGGGGCCATTGCCCGTGCGGCGGGGATTTAAACCCAGTGTGGAGTGGTGGAAGGGGAAAGAAACCTCCACCATCCCCAAACCCACCCCTCCCATCTCCAAAATCCGGGCCCTTTGCACCTGCGGCAATCTGCCAGCAGGTCCAAAGGCCCCACAGCCATAAAAACTAACTAAAAAATTTGTCCATTAGATGCGGACGTTAAGGGGATGACCTGATTTCTTCCTTTTCGCCTCTGCCCCGGATAGTACAATATTCCAGGGAATATGTGGTCAAAATTCCAACTTCGGGAGCTGCAGCTTCTGTGTCAGTCTCAAAAAATTTCCCGTCGGGGCTCTTCAAGAAACTCAAATTAAAAGCCAGAAGCCTTTACTCTTTCGGGCTTTAATTTCTTCGAAACCGAAAACCACCACGTTGGGGTCGGGGGGGGTTCCCCTTTTCCCCACACAAAACTTTTTTGTTTAGTCTGTATTCTGTCTACCCCCCTTCGGGCTGTAGCTGCGAGAGTCCTCCCAAAAAGACTGTGAAAATCGTTCCCTTTTCTCTCCCCTTTCTGTCCCGGTTTGTCTCGGCCCTTGTCAGTCTGATGAAGAATTTTCCCGCCCTTTTTTGTTGGGTGCTTTAACGGTCACAATCCTTTTTGGGGGTATGCCAGTACGTCCCCAAAGGGGTTTGCTTTTTTGGGATGTCCTTTAAATTTGGATTTGTGTTGTCTAAACGAGGATCTGAAACTTATCTCCCTCTTACGGTTCATTTTCGTGCTTAGATTTGTGGGTTTTGTGACCCCTGTGCCCTGGACTATGAGTGGTCTGTCATGACGACTCACGGAAGTGCCCTTTTTTCCCTGTTTTAAAAAAACCCCCATTTTAAAACTGAAACCGCCTCTGTCCTCAACTCTAATTATAGAAAGCAAACGGGGGATTATTTTCAACCCTATTCAAAAGAATTCCAGGCATGTTTTTTTTTCAAGCCCAGACCCGCAGAACATGACAACACCGTGATCAAGTGGGCAAAACCCTGTATTCCATGTTTCGAAAAAACTCCAAATAAAAAAAACCCCTGGTTAAAATTAAACTGAAAACAAATTCAAAAGTTCGCAAACGGGCTCAGCGCGGGTATCCCAAGCCCCTTCGGGTCCCAACCTAGAGCCCATCAGAAACCCGTCTAAACGAGACACATTTTCAAAATCAGAAAACGTCGGTCCTGGAGAAATTTCGCCCGGGTACATCAAAAAATTCCAAAAAAAAAGTCTGGAACATATTAGAAAAATAAAAGGGGAAGAACACCAACCCTCCTTCTCACTTAAAATTTTTTGCTGATGCTCTGCCCTGAAAACAAGCGTTGCCAATCTTTTGGCTCCCCCCATCAACAGAATCTCTTTTAAAATAAATCTGCAGTCTTTTTAAAAAAACAAAGAGGTTAGAGAGAAATCTTATAAAATTTCACATCAGACAACGCTAAAAACCTAAAAATTTTCCTTTTTTTAAACGTTGAACTCAAATCAGCTTTAAAACCCTGCCTGTTTCCCCCCCGGGTCGGGATGACATTCATTATAGGTTTGAACTTTCCCCCAAAAGCTGTCTCAGACTCTTCTCCAAGTCATCCCATATCGGCCCACGGGCCTTTCCCGCCCCCTGGGGGAAAGCCCTGATCATTCCTTTCCCAAAGCGGGGAAAGGACCTTACCAACCCTTCCAACTGTCCCCAAATTGCTCTGCCCGTCCCTCTGTAAACTGGGAAAGGGGTCAACCCCCGTTGAGTGGAACTGGAAACCGATGGTTTTTTGGCATGACGGGGGTTTTTTCCGGAAGTCCACTCGAGGGTTGACCATCTAACCCCGGGGAAAACCCCCATCCGCAACGCCTTTGTTAAAAGCAGCATTTTTGGTCGCTATCTTTTTCGACCTCGAAAAGCGACGACACACGTGGAAAAAGGAGTCCCCCAGGACCCGCACAGCTTTTTTTTCGGGGGTCCCCCGCCTCTGTTTTATTCAAAACTTTTTAGCCGATCGAAGTTCAGGGGGTTTTTGGGACCCCACTCTCTGATCCATGGCAGGATTGGGGGTTCCCCCAGGGGGGCACCTTTCTCCCGCCCTTTCAGAATTTAAAAATTTAAAGACATTGTCCCAAACGGTAACCTGGGGACCGGTCCCTTGTTTGTTGATGACTTTGGCTGTATGCAGTTGGGGTTCTTTCCACGTGTACAGCGTCGATCCAACTTTGCGTCAACAAATCCAACAGGGGGCCGAGGAAAAACGGGGGTTTTTTTCTCCTACCAAAACTCAGTCAAATTTGTTTCCCCCAATTTTCGTGATTTTTTTTGATCCTGAAATTCTCTAGACAAGTCCACCATTCCAGTTGTAAAAGGCCAAAATTTCCCGGGGGTTTTTTTTTTGACCCAAAAAATCAACTTTCTCAGACATCAAAAAAACCCCAAAAATTCTTGCCGAAAACTCTGAAAATTCGCGGGTCTAGACCACCGACTGGGGCTGAAAGAAAAATTTGCTCACCTCTACAGGCTTGGTCCCTTCCAAACTGGGTACGGTTGTGCCCTGTACGCTCTGCAAGACCCCTTTTCCCAAAAATCTTGGACCCTTCCCCCATAAGGGCTTTGCTCTGTTTGGGGCGTTCCCACCACCCCCGTGTACCCTGTACGCAGAGGGGGGAAAATTCATTGTCCACGCCCGGCTGAAACTGTCTTTAATTATTTTATCCACTGTTCTCAGAACCGCAGAATTCCCGCCTTATGTGTCTTTGTCCCTTCCGTTCCAAAGTAAGTTTTAAAACAACCCAAAGGGATTCCGCCTTGGTCTTCGTATGCAGCCTCAGTGCGGAAGCAGGTTAGACCCGGGTTGTGTCGGGTTTTTCTAAGTTTTTCCCGGGTCAACCTCCGTGGACCCTTTTTCACGCCAGAGATTCATTTTGATCTTTCGCTTTTTGCAAAGGTCTACCAGCTCTCTGGGTACAAGGCTTTGTTGCTGGTTTTGTTCCCAAAAAAACCCCTCCTTCAAAAAGTTTTCCGCGGTTCCAAGTCGAAAAGGGGGTGGCCCGTCAGCCTACTGCCTGGGCTCCTTCTCAATCGTTTAAACTATTCATTTAGATGTTCTGATTTCTGCTGAATTTATGCTTGGTTTTTGGGTTTTAAGAAATATTCCCCAAACTTTGAAGAGGGGTTTTTTGGGTTTTGCGGATTCGCTGCGCTTTTGGGGCTAAGTGGCCGCAACTTTAGCACCAATTTTTTCTTTTTTTTTAACTTTTTAGCAATTTTAAGGCGGCGGTTACAACATTACTCTTGCTTGGGGCCTGGTCTGTTGGCACGGGGGGGAACGAAAGGGATGTTTAGCCAAGAAAGCCCAGAGAGAAAAATGTCCAACATTTATTCCCCCCGCTCAGACGTGAAACCCCAAAAAACGTTAAGTGAAGACCCCTGGCAGGGGGATTGGAACCCGACGAATAACAAACTCTTTAGATCCCTCCAAACCTTAAGGATTCCCCCACCATGGGGGTCGTAAGGGAACGGTTTTTTGTGCCGGCTGCACACGGCCATTGTATTTTACCCATTTTTACTTTTTAAAGAGTGAGAAGCTCCCTGGTGCATTCCATGTATGCGCCACTCCAAGGGAAAATGTTCTTTTTTGAGTGTTGGGGCTTTAAGATGTAGAACAAAATTTTCGGCGGGTCCAGAAGATCTGTTCGGATTCCGCCTGAGTGATCCTTGAGTTTTTGAGAGAGATTAATTTTTTTTTTCTGATTTAAGATTTTTCGGCAGAAAGATTTTTTTTCAAGGCGGGCGTTTTTTAGACGAGTTTTAACAAAAATGTGTGAAAGGTTTTTTTTTTTTTTTTTTTTTTTTTTTTTTTTTTTTTTTTAATTTATGGTGATTTATTTTAACATGGGTGAAGCCGATAGGCCTTTGCGGTCGGTGGGGTTAAGCACATTATTTATTCTTACTTCTAGTTCTACACCTTGTCCCCCCGGTCCTCCAGCTGCTTTGAAATTGATCTTCCCCGCTTTTTATTCCCCAGGGTGATTTCAAAGGGGTTTCAGCTTTGTTTTGGGGGACAAAACAGCGCTTTCAGTGAGACAGGGTGGGACGCCAACCTTTCCTTGTGAACTTTGATTTTGGCTTCCATTTCCTCCACTAGCTGGGGCAGAGTCTTTTTTCATCAAGGCCATAGGAGCTTTGGGATAGCATGAACTGCAGACCCAACCCTTTTATTTCAGCCCCGATGTGGCCCCCTTTTCGGCGCTGGGGTTAAGAATTTTCTTATCTTACCCTTTTATTTGCCCGGGAGCCCCGTGGGCGTGGTTCCAGCCTTTTCCGAATCTGTTTTGGTTTTTTTTTGCTCTTTGTGGGTCTTTTGGGGACATCTACCATCTTCCCCAAAGGGTTTTGACGGCTCTTCTGTGACGTTGGAATGGCCGGTTTACAAAAACTGAAACCACAGATTGGGCCCTTTTCCTTTCTCGTGAGGGAACTCCGTATTTCTTTGGGTTAATTTATTTGGAAAGCAACTATGTGTCCAGCCTCTCAGACATGACTGTCCCTTTTGTTCCTGGGAAAACACTGTAGTGTCACCCATGAAAGGCCCTTTGGGGGGGCATTTGTATCCCTCGCCAAAGGGCTGGTCTTGGTGCTTTTTTGTGCTTTTAAGATGACTTCCATTGCCAACAAGAACAGTTTTTGGGGAAATTGACAGCCCATTGCAATGCCCCCTTCCCAAATTTATCCGATCTGTTGTGACTCCTTGGGAAGAACCCCATTGAGAAGTCATTGAAGTACTTCTTTGGGTGTCGCGTTTTCTTTCACATGGTACATCTCAAAAGCCAGCTGTATCTTCATGGGGGACAGATCCATATATGTTTTGTTGATCAAGCCACACTAGTCCAGGGCTCTCTTTTTTGTTTTTGCTCTTTGGATTTCGTCCCCGATCGTTTTGGATGTTCTACCCGGCCAGCCACGCCTGGGGTGCCCCCTTTCTGGGTGAACCCTCCAATACTTGTTTTCCATGAAGTACTTTGGGCCCGCCCTTTCTGCCCTACAGACAGGAAATTTTCCTTGACGTTTGTGTGTATTGGCCCTAACTGGCGTGTCACTTGAGTTTTTGCCGGGGGTACAACCTCCGCGTCATCCCTGGGGCTATCCCTTTTGGTTTCCCAAATGATCGCGCACCCGTGAGCCCCTCGACCTTGGGGGCATTTTTGTACACTGTAAGTATTTTTTGGCCTGGTGATGATTTGGCTCTGGCTTTGTCGACCACCTTCTTGATTTCCGCCAACGTTGGTGGCTTGTCATTGAACTGTTCCTCAGGTTTGGTTGGCCTCACCAGACCTTGAATGTCGAGTGGTGCTTTGCTCTGTGAGTCAGAGTATGTTTTCCTCAGATGCTGCTCAAGAACTCCTTTGTCCACACTTAGGGTCCCAAATTTCGGCTGCTCAAACAGTGTTCTGGCAAACTGGAAGGGGTCTCTGAAGAAGCGCTTTTGGGTCTTCTTTTTGCTCTTCCTCTTCCTCGCAGATTCCACTTTGCTGAGGGCTCTGTGTTTTGCTTTCAGGTCTTTCCAGAGTTTTTCCAAGCCTTGTTTTTCAGCTGGTGGTACGGTCTTCATTTGCTTCTTGAGGTTTTTCTTTTGGACCCTGATCTTGTCCATCTCTTCTTGGCGTCTGGATTTCTTTGGAGGTGTTTTCTCTTTGGGTAGTTTTGCTCCATAGGCGTCTCTACATGTGGCATGCACAATGTCCCCATATGTGGCTAGTTTGTGTTCCAGGGTGCTTTTCCCTATCAGTGCATCGAGTCTTTAAGCGATTTTTGCATCCAGTTTTTCCCAATCCCCAGTTTCGTTTGCTCGTGGCAGGTTGAGTTGCAGGCGCCTGGCATCGAGGGCCTGTGCAAATTCCTCATCTGAACCAGCAGCGTGGATGTCCTTGGCACTGTGGTTTAAATCTTGGTCTTCCGACATCTTATCTGCTGATGCAGTGCGCTGCTGCTCATTCAGATGAGTCTTCACACATCCCATCTTTGTTCTGTGGATCTTTATGTCACGGGTGGTAGCGAAACGCTTTCCACAGACACATGGATATTCCATTTGGTCCATGTTCATAGTCCCTTTGGGATTTGCAGTCATGATTGGGTGAGCACAGATGGATTCATCATTCTCTCCCCCTTTCGGTGAATCCTGGGAGCATCTTTTCCTTTTGTTTTTAGTAGCCACATGTTGAAAGTGGGGATCCAGCCCACAGAGCCCTTGGTTCTGGTCTTTCCCAGTGTCCTCCGGTCTATTCCCGGAAGTCAGTGATTATCGTGGCGTATCTATCATGATGTACTGCAGAAGAACAAAAACTTGGATTCTGCTCAAAAAATGGATTCTGCTCAAGAAATTCATGATTGCATAAAATTTGTTACATGTATATATTCAGACAAGTGCCTTATTCCTTGTTGATGTGATACACATTTTTTCCAATCAAGATCTTTTTGATTATGTTGAGGAGAGGAGCTAAATCCAAATATCTCCTGTAGCTTTCACCCAGACTGATAACCCTTATTAAAAATTGTGACTAGTTCAAAATCCCTTCTTTCCTTGGCTAGGGAACATGTTTGCATGGGCTCTCCATTTGAACTTGGTCTTTCTTTGACTTAAACTTTGGAACCCGCAAGGGCCCTGATAAACTGGCTTGTCTCCAAAGGCCAGACTTATGTTTTTTCTACCTTCATATTGCCGCATTTTCAGTGAAAACATGGTGGAACAAGGCAGGTTAACCGCCCAGTCAGAGCATAGAAGATTTACTGGCAGTGGACAGAGTTGGGTTCTGGAGGCTCCCTGTTTTGGCCAGTCTTGGGAAATGCTGAAATCAGACCCCTGATAGTAAGCTGGATCAGACAAGTGATCGGGTAGGCTTTTACCTTTGGCCAGAATCCCCTGCTCCCCGCCCTGCTCAGAGTGGATTTCAGGACACTTCATATCCTGCTGTCGGTCAGTTCAGCAGTCTGGCACTGAGGCAGAGCATTGTGGTGGTCCCCTCCGGGGGGTTGCGACCTTGTCGTGGTCGGAGGGTTTGCGTGGTCCAGTGATCCTTTAGGCTATGCTGACGGGGGCATCAATACTTGGGAGATAGGCTGGTTTTTCACACTGCTTGTAGGCCTGAGAGGTGAAGATGCTGTATGGCCTAAGCGAAACGTGGTAAGAAGTTGATGCCCAGGTAGGGCTTCCCATGTCAGATAGGCTAAGGGTGAGGATCCTGACTAAGAGAAACCCGCTTTACTTTCTTGTTTTCTGCCTCCCTTATTCTGGCCCTTTTCTATCTTCGTCTCCCCTTCAAGTCTTCTTTTTCCACACATTCCTTTTCTCTTGTGGTCTCCTTAAAGATCCCTCGGGGGGTTTGCGACTTGTCGTGGTCGGAGGGTTTGCGTGGTCTCCAGTTATCCTTGGCTTTGTCTGGCGGGGGCATCCAAGGGGGCATCAATACTTGGAGATAGGCCTCTGTTTTTTTCAAACTGCTGCTAGGCATGAGAGGGTGCAGATGCTGTTTGGCCCTAAGCGTAACGTGAGTAAGGAGGTTGATGCCCTGGTAGGGCTTCCCATGTCAGTAGGCTAGGTGTGGATCCTGGGGACTAACATGTAACCGCATTTCTCCTTTTCTTGTTTTCTGCCTCCCTTATATTTGGCCCTTTTCTATCTTCGTCTCCCCTTCAAAGTCTTCTTTTTCCACACTCTTTTCCTCTCTGTGGTCTCCTTAAGATCCGCCGCGTTTTTGCCGTGCGTCTGCGACCTGTGTCGGTAGGGGAATGAGAATCCTGGTGAGGACGAGAGCCCGCGCTCTCAAACAATCCCTTTGGCTCGGACCTCTCCTTAGACTGGGGGGAGTACACTTTGGCACCGGAGTTTGTACTAATCGGCTCCCCTTCTTGGGGGTTGGGTCAAGGAGGGCAGTTCCCCAGCTGGCCAAGTGTTAAACCCCTGCAGTGGCTAGCTCTCTGTTCCCGGGAGTTTGAGCATGATCAGGGGGGATTAGGGTTGGTTGCTTTGCTTGTCGTATGTCTCTCCCGAAGCCTGGAACGGGGTCAAGTAACATTTGGTTTATTGGGCCTGGCCCCTTTGTTGGACTCCAAGGTGGCGGTGGGTATGGGTAGGGAGAACACAATTCACTCAATATGGCTTTTCAAAAATCATTCCACCCAAAACAGAGGAAGGCCGCATCCCCTATTTCAGGGGGATTTCGATTCTGACAGCGATTACGGATATGGTGGTACGACAGCCCAGAGAAGGTTTTTGGGCTTCCTGGCTCGTTATGGAAGGGAACGGAGAAGAATGACCCTTCAGCTTTGAGCCCTTTTGCTATCTAACGGGCTTTCACGGTAATAGCGGGTGGACCTCGGTCATCAAGAGGTTGAGGAATGGTTCTCCTTTCTTATTCAATGTAGTTCACAAAAGCACTTGAAACAGCTGCGGAAGGCAACGACACTTGTGGACAGGGAGATAAGGGATAACTCCCCACTAACAATTAAATTCATCAAAAAGGAGTGATTCGCTGCAGGGGAATTAATAGGTGTTTCAGAGGCAGAAATCAAAACGGAGCTGGCATCCAGGGTGTGACGGAGGTGGCAGGGGATATCAGAAGGGGTGCAGAAGAGTGGCACCACACCCTCTTCTTAAATTTGGGGCCCAAACCCTGTGCTGCCTCCGGTCATCATAGTCGGACTGATTGTCGGGTTCATTTGTACGTTCCTTCCCGTTGAGCGTGCTTCCGATGCAGAAGTTGGCCCATGTCAGAGACCGTTGTTGCTGGGAGGAGGTGGTGTGGTATTTGCTGGACAAGGCAACACATGACTGGGCCGGTGTAACATCCGGCACATTGTGCAACTGCGGTGGCGACCATCCCTCCTCTACACGGAATTGTCTTGTGGATTCAGGAAATCTGCAAATTTTATCAAAGGGTTAGAAGAAAAGATGATATCCTTTTATGAAAGACGCAAGCAGACTTTGTGGGCAGTCCGTGCGACAGCTTCTTAGTATGTTCGGCCGTAAAGAAAAGTTCCTACAGTTTCAAACTCGGTCAGTTCTGCTGTCAGATGATAACTTTACGTGTCGAATACATTCCAGTACGATCTGTCAGTTCTGAGTAGGTAGCAAGTCCACCACCTTCCACCAACCCAAAGAGACTGCCACTGGTGGAGGCAAAAAAAATCAGTCAACCCTCAGACTGCCCAGACAGTCGAAACCTCTGTGCTGGGCAGATAAAAAAACCAGCAATTCCCCCTTCGAACTCCTCTGTCCAGTGCCCGTGGGGCTAGGAGTTCAACCAGTTGGAGGATGGTGGAGATAAGGAAGAAATTCTCCACGTCTCCAAAGTCCAGCCTCCACCATCTCAAAAATCCAGGGGCCTTTGGTCACCTGCGGAGAAGGTATGCCAGCGGGTCAAAGACCAACACGTCCAGTTACAACTAAAAAATAAGTTCACTCACATTGGCGCAGATGCTGATGAGGAGGATGACCTGATCTCTCTCCTTTTCGCCTCTGCACCATGGATAAACAATATTTCCATTGGAATATCCGTGGTCTAATTTCCAACTTCGAGCGAGCTGCAGCTTCTGTGTCAGTCTTATGAAACATTCTGTCGGGCCTCTTCATGAAACCCAAATTCAAAGCTCAAAAGACCTTTACTCTTTCTGGCTTTAATATTCTTTCAAAACTGCACAAACATTACACGTTGGGGACTGTGAGGCGGTGTTGGCCTCTCCTTCACAACATAACTTTGTTGTTTAGTCCTGTTTTCGCTTGTTCTACTCCCTTGGCTGTTGCTGCGAGAGTCACTCTCCACAAGACTGTGACCATCTGTTCCTTCTCTACTCTTCTGTCCCGGTTTGTCGGACTGGACCTTGTCGGTCTGATAGGAGAACTTCCAGACCTTTTTTGCGGGTGGGTGACTTTAACGGTCACATTCCTCTTTGGAGGTAGTGCCGGTTAGGTAGTCATCCAGAGGTCTGCTGATTAGAGGATCTACTGTCGGATTGGTTTGTGTTGTTCTGGACGAGGATCCTGCAACTTACCTCACTCTTCCAAGGTTCACTTTCGTGCTTAGATTGTCGGTTTGTGACCCGTAGCGGTCCTGGACTTGGAGTGGTCTGTCCATTGACGATCAGCACGGAAGAGTGACCATTTCCCTGTTCTTTTACAGCCCATATTAACTGAACCGCTTGTCTATCACATCTCAATTATAAGAAAGCATAAATGGGATCTATTTGCAGCCACTATTGCTAAGGGAGTTCCAGGACACTGATTTTTTTCAGAGTCCGACCAGCAGATTCTCTGACTAACCACTATGATCAATATGTGCAAAACCTGTATTCCAGTGCTCTTCCGATAAACTTCAATATGCCCTAAACACCCTGGTTTGATTCAGAATGCCCAACAAATTTCTAAGTTAGGAAAACGGGTCAGCGTCCAGGTATACCAACGACCTTCGGTCCCCAACGCTCGCAGCCAATCAGAAATGTTGCTAAATCAAGACACACCTTTAAAATCAGTAACGTCGTCCTGAGAAGCTTTCTGCTCCAGGCTGACTCAAAACTTCTAAGAAAAAAGTGTCGGAACATCATTAGAAATCAAAGGGAAAAAAAGAAGAACACCTGTCCCACTGTGAACCATTCAAGTTTTCGGCATCTTTAATAACAGAAAAGAAAGCAGTTGCTAATATGCTTGCTTCAACCATTGAAAACGAATTCCTCCTCTTCTAATACATCAGTCACTTTCGGCAAACACATAGCTCAAAGAAAATCTACGCAACTTTTCTCCGACAACATGGGAAGGACTAACATCTTCCTTATACATTAAAACGAGCTGTAAATCTGCCTTACTCTCTTGTGCGATTCCTCTCCAGGTATAGATGACATTACATTATCTAAATATTGAACATCTTCCGAAAGGAAGTTGAACATTCCTGTTACATGGTATACAACCACGTTTGTGGTCTAAGGTTGTTTCCACTCTTGGCGGACAGCCCTCCATATTTCCCATCCCCAAACCTGGAAAGATCTTTCTTATCCATTAACTACCGTCCATAGCGTTGACAGCTGTGCTGTAAATTGATGGACACAAAATGGTCAATGCTAGGCTCTGTGGAAACTCGAAAACCGATGCCTTTTGGGAAAGAAAGTGTGGTTTCGCAATCAATGTAGTACTGTTGACCATTTGCATTCGTCTGGAATCCTTACACTTAGGAACGCTTTTTTAAAACAGACAGGCATGCAGTGGGCAATTTTCTTTGATTGGAGAAGCCTACGATACCACCTGGAAGTCGGGGATACTTCTTGATTTCAACGATCTGGGTTTTCGAGGTCCATCTTCCGCTTTTTATTCAAAAAATTTTTTGGCGAACGGGCAGTTTCAGGTCGGGTTGGCCCACTCTCTGATGTCACGTGAGCAGGAGTTGGGTGTGGTTACACCGGGGTGCATACTATTCTACCCTCTTTAGTATTAAGATCAACAACAGTGTGAAATTCTGTTCAGCAGGGTTCAGGATGCTATGGTTTGTGGATGATTTTGCTTGTTACGCAACTGGAAGCTGTACCCGAGGGTGTCCAGCGCAAGGGCTCCAGTTTGCGTCAGATAAAATCCATCGGTGGGCGGGATTGAAAACGGTTTCACTTTTTGCTCAAAAACAGTGTATCACTTCCATATATTTCCTCAGTTTTTTCCAGATCGGATTCAGTAGGGAAATCTCCCATTCCAGCTGTTAAAGGGAAATTTCTAGAGGTCATACTTTGCCAACAACTTAACTTTTTCAGCCTATTAAAACCTCATAACTGCTTAGCCAAAAGGCACTGAATATTCTGGGGTCGTAGCACACACCGACTGGGGCGCTGACTAAGGAAAACTTTGTTGCACCTCTACAGAGCCCTGGTCCGTTCTAAATGGACTACGCGTTGTGCTAGTGGTCGGCTCCGCACCGATCATCTTACCCAAACTCTTGGACCCCTATCCACCATCAAGGGCTTCGTGTCTGTCTTGGAGCGTTCCGCACCATCCCTGTGTACTGCCTGTACGCAGAGGAAGGTGAACCTTCACTTGTCCAATCGCAGGCTGAAAACTGTCTTTGAATTATTACATCCGACTGTTATCAGAACCACTGAATCCTTGCCTATGACTGTGTATTTGACCCTCCGTTCCAAAGTAAGTTTGAAAATAACCGAAAGTATTCCGCCGTTTGGGCTTCGTATGCAAGCCATCACGTGCCGGAATGCAGGTATAGACCCTGGGAGTAGTTTTCCGATTTTTCCAAGTTTCGGATCAACCTCCATGGGACCCTTTTTACCCAGAGATTCGTTTCCCGATCTCGCAGCTTTCCGTAAGGAGTCTAACATCTCTCTGGCGTACAGGCTTTGTATGCCGAGCTCATGTTCCAAATTCCCATCTATCAAAAAGTTTTCAATGACGGTTCCAAGTCTGAGATTGGAGTGGCCTGTGCAGCTACTGCCCTGGGGCTTCCCTTCTCGTATTGTTGAACTATACATTCAGATGCTTCTGGTATTTGCTGAACTTACTGCTTATTACTGGCTTTGAAGATAATTCCCATTCTGTTCGACGAGGGGGCGATTTTTCTGGTTCTGTCGGATTCGCTGTCCGCTTTGGCGGCCATAGTGGCCGCATACCGTCAGCATCCAGAACTTTTACTTTTTTTTGAAACTTTTTAGCAAGTTGAAGGCGGACGGTAACAACATTCTCTTGCTTGGGGTTCTGGCCATTGTTGGCTCAGGCGGGAACGGAAATGGTTGATCGTTTAGCCAAAAGTGGGGGGGGATAACGCCACAAGAGAGAAACTGTCAACACTTATATCCCTCTCAGCTGTGAACCAAAATTAACGATGTTGTGAGAGAGACCTCTGGCAGGAGGATTGGAACACACAGAACGAAAATAACATAACTCTTTCAGATCCGTCCAAACCTTAAAGATTCTCCCATTCTACGTCGGTGTTGGGACGTAAAGAGGAAACGGTTCTGTGCCGGCTGCCACCGGCTTCGTATTTTTCTACCCTTCTTACCTTTTAAGATAAGTGAAGGAAGCTCGTGTGCATTCCATGCATTGCACCACTCACAATGAAACATGATCTTTTAGAGTAGTGGGTGTAGGACTTGGACACGATGGGGGACACCAAACATTTTACAGACGGAGTCATGAAGATCCTGTTCAGGGATGTCCGCCTGACGTGGATCCTTGGGTTTTTGAGAGAATTTAACATTATTCATCTCGATTTGAGATTTTACGGAGGACGGAGTTTTTAACAAAGTTTCTGGTTCGTTTGGTTAGACGATGTCATTTGAGATGTGTGAAAGTTTTTTTTTTTTATTTATTTATTTTTTTTTTTTTTTTTTTTTTTAAATTGATGGTGAGTTGATTTTAAACGTGGAGGACAGCCCTGATGTGGCCCTCTGCGGTTCGGCTGGGTATAAGCAGCTTTTTTATCTTTCTTATTCCTTACAGATCGCCGCGTTTGCCGTGCGGTTGGACCTGTGTCGGAGGGGAATGAGATCCTGGTGATTGAGAGACGGCCAGCGCTCTAACACATCACTTTGGTCGGACCTCTCTAGAAGGGGAGTACACTTTGGCCGGGTGAACTATAACGGTCCTTCTTTGGGTTGGGTCAAGCGGGCAGTTCCAGTGGGCAAGTAAAACTGCCGTGTAGTTTGTTTGGAGTTGAGCAATATCATGGGGGATAGGTTGAGGTTGCTTCTGTAGTAGTTAATTCACTTACTCCTGGAATTGGGCAAGTACATGTTTTATGTGGCTAATTTTTCTCAAGGTTTTTTTTACCTTTTTTTTTTTTTTTTTCCCTCCCCATTTTTTTTTTCCTGGGGGGGTTTACAAATCCACCTTGTTTGGGGGGGTGGGGGGGGGGGGGGGGGGGGGGGGTGGGGGGTGGGGGGGGGGGGGGGACCGACGATGTATCACAATAAAACTTAAATATGACTTCATTAAAAAAACTACCCCCCCAAATGGGAAGAGGATGGCAGTATCCCCTATTTCAGGGGATTTGAAACAGACAGTGATTCTGAACAGTGAGGTAAGCACAGCAAGGACTGGTTTATGGCTTTCCTGCTCGTGGTTTGGAAGGGGGAAACTGAGCAGGAAAGACCTCTTTCAGCTCTGGCCCTTTGCTGTACAAAAGGGCTTTCATGGTATAGCAGAGTGAACCTAGGTCCATAAAACGATTGAGGAATGGTTCGTTTCTTTCTTCAATGTCGATCACTGAAAGCAATCCGACAGTTGCAGAAGGCAAAAAAGCTTGTGGATTTGGGAGATCAGGGTTTGATCCCCATAAGCAGTTAATTCATCCAAATGTGTGATCGATGCAGAGATCTGGCGGGGTGTTTCAGAGGCGGGAAATAAATCGGAGCTGGCGTCCAGGGTGTGACGGTGCGTGCGCCGGTGACGATAAGAAGGGTTCAGAGAGAGTGGCCACCAAACACCCTCTTTTGACCTTCTGCAACCTGTTTGCGCCTCCGGTCATCAAGGTTGGTTACCTAAATTTTCATGTTCAGCTATATGTGCCGTCCCCTATTGAGGTGCCTTCATGGTGCCCAGAAGTTTGGCCATGTCAGGGACCGCTGTTCCAGGGCAAGAGGTATGCGGTGGTTTGCTGCAAGGAAACCCTGATGGGGTGTCAAGATCCGGGCACATTGTGCTAAACTGCGGTGGCGACCATCCCTCCTCATCAAGAAACTGTCCTTTTGGATTCAGGGAATGCCGCAATTTCAAAGACTAAAGACTGAAAGGAAATTTCTTTTTTGAAATGCCAGCAAGAGGTTGTGGGTCAGTCTCAGACGCCGACAGCCTATTCTATGCTTCTGCTGTACGGAAAAGTTCCACAGTTTCCACTCGATCAGTCTGCTGTCAGGGACTGATGACTTTACGTTCTCGAAGACACTGCAAGTCCGAAATGTCAACTCTGGTGGAAGCGGGTCCACACCTCTCACACCAATGAATGCCCTGGTGGGAGGCAAAAAATCCGCCCACCCCTCAGGACTGCCCAGCAGTCTACAACATCTGCTGCTGGGGTAGATTAAAAAAACCAGCAGTTCCCCCTCAGAACTCTCTGTCCTGTGCCCGTGCGGGCAAGGGAGTTCCACCCCCAGCTGTGGACGATGGTGGAGATAAGGAAAAACCTCCACCATCTCCCAAATCCAGACCTCCACCTTCTCCAAAACTCCAGCCTTTGTCAACCTGTGGGCATGCTGCCAGCAGGTTCAATGACCTACACAGTCCAGTGAAAACTACAAAATAATTCACTCCATTGGCGGCAGATGTCGATGAGGAGAGACTGGATCTCTCTCCCTTTTCGCCCTCTGCACCTTGGATAGTACAATATCTCCATTGGAATATCCGTGGATTAAATTCAACTTTTGTGGAGCTGCTGGTTCTGTGTCAGTCTATAAAACCCTCCGTCGTTGGCACTCCTTCAGGAAAACTCAAATTCAAAGCCAGAAGACCTTTACTCTTTCTGGCTTTATTATTCTTTTCAATAACCTGCAAAACCATCCTTGTTGGGACTGTCGGGCGGTGTTTGCCCTTCTCCTACACAAAACTTTGCTGTTATGTCCTGATCGCTCTGTCTACCTCGATTCAGGCCTGTAGCTGCGAGAGTCGCTTCCACAAGACTGTGGACCAATCTGTTCTCTTTATCTACCTCCTTCTGTCCCGTTTGTCGCAGCGATGTCAGTCTGATAGGAGAACTTCCTCGACCTTTTTTGCTTGTTGGGATGACTTTAACGGTTTCACAATCTACTTTGGGGTTTGTGCGGTTACGTCACCCAGAGGTCTGCTGATGAGGTTGTCCTTTCAGTCTTGGTTTTGTGTAGTCTGAACGACGGATCTGCAACTACCGCATCTTACCAGGTTCACTTTCGTCGTATTTAGATTTGTGGTTTGTGACTCCCTAGCTGGTTCCAGGATGACTATGAGTGGTTCGGTCCATGACGATCTGCACGGAAAGTGACCATTTCCCTGTCTTCTTCAACCTGATTAATGAACAAGTCTCTGTCTCTCAAATCTCAATTATAAATAAGCAAACTGGGATCTATTTGCAGCCACTATTTCAAAAGAATTCCAGGACAGATTTTTTCAGAGTCCAGGACCAGCAGATTCTCTGACTAACACTATGATCAAATGTGCTTAAGCCTGTATATCCAGTGTCTTCCGAATGAACTTCAAATGCCCAAAACACCATGGTTTCGATTCAGAATGCCAACAAATTTCCAAAGTTAGAAAACGGGCTCAGCGTCAGGTATACCAACGACCTTCGGGTCCAACGCTCGAGCCATCAGAAACTTCCGTTGCTCTAAATCAAGGGGGGGGGGGGACACACTTTTAAAATCAGTAAACGTTCGGTCTGGAGAAGAGCTTTGTCCAGCGTGACATCAAAAATTTAAGAAAAAAGTGTTGGAAACATCATTAAGAAAATCAAAGAGACAGAAACCTGTCCACTGTGAAACCATCTCAAGTTTCGGATTTTTAATAAACAGAAAAGAATGCAGTTGCCTAATCTGCTTGCTTCAACCATTGAAAAGAATTCCTCCTCTTCTAATAAATCAGTCACTTTTGTCAAACACAAAGCCCTAAAAGAAAAAAATCTCCCTGCCACTTTTCTCCGTACAACATGGAAGATACAATCTTCTTTTACATTTTATCGAGCTGAATTCTGCCTTACTCTCTTGCAGCGATTCCCTCAATGTATAGATGGACATACATTTTCAACTATGTAATCCTTCCCGCAAGAAGTCTGAACATTCCTGTTACAGGTATACAACCTCGTGTGGTCTACAGGTCAGGTTTGCTTTCCACCCTTTTGGGGACAGCCCTCATTTTTCCAATTCCAAACCTGGAAAAGATCTTTCTTATCATCTAACTACCGTCCCATAGCTTTGACCAGCTGTGTCTGTAAATTTGATGGAAACAAATGGGTCAATGTAGGCTATGTGGAAACTCGAAACGATGGCCTTTTGCGCGAAAAAGAACCAGTGTGGTTTCGCAAAACATCGTAGTACACGTTGACATTTGATTCGTCGGGAATCTACACTTAGGAAGGCCTTATTAAACAGACAGGCAGGCAGTGGGCAAATTTTCTTTGACTTGGAGAAGAGAAGGCTACGATACCACCTGGAAGTCGGGGAGGATCTCATGATTCACGATCTGGGTTTTCGAGGTCATTCTTTCCGGCTTTTTATTAAAATTTTTTGCAGAACGAACAGTTTCAGGTCGGGTTGGCACACTCTCTCTGATGGTCCACGAGCAGGTGTGGGGTGATCCACAGGGGTGCATACTGTTCTCCCCTCGTTATATTAAGATCAACAACAATGTTCAACTCAGTTCAGACTGGGTTCAGACTGCTAAATTGTTTGTGATGATTTTGCTCTGTCTACGCAATGGAAGCTTTGTACCGAGTGTCCAGCGCAGGCTCCAGCTTTGCGTAGATAAAATCCATCGAGTGGGCGGATGAAATCGGTTTCACCTTTTTGCTACCACAAACAGTGTATTCCTTCCATAATTTCTCCGTCAGTTTTTTCCGATCCGGAACTTCAAGTAGGGAAATCTCCATTTCCACAGACTCGTTAAAGAGGCCAAATTTTGGGAGTCATTTTTGACCAAAACTTTATCTTCTCAGCCATATTAAGACCTCAATGCTTTGCCAAAAGGCACTGAATATTCTGCGGGTGTAGCACACACCGACTGGGGCGCTGATAAGAAAACTTTGTTGCTAACTCTACAGAGCCTTGGGTCCGTTCAAAACTGGATACGGTTGACTTTGTGCTGTTTGTACGGCTCCGCAAGATATTTATCAAACTTGGGAACCTATCCCCATCAAGGGCTTCGTCTCTTTTGGAGCGTTCCCGCACCACCCTGTGTACAGTGTACGCAGAGAGGCAGTGTGGAACCTTCACTGTGCAACAGCAGGCTGAAACTGTCTTTGAATTATTACATCCGACTGTTCTCAGAACCGCAGAATCCTGCCTATGACTGTGTTTTTGACCCTCCGTTCCAAAGTAAGTTTGAAACAAACCCGAAATGTATTCCGCCGTTTGGGCTTCGTATGCAGCCTCACGTGCGGAATGCAGGTATAGACCTGGGAGTAGTTTCCGATTTTTCCAAATTTCCGGATCAACCTCCCATGGACCTTTTTCACACCAGAGATTCGTTTTGATCTCGCAGCTTTCCGTAAGGAGTCTACCAGCTCTCTGGCGTACAAGGCTTTGTATGCCGAGCTCTGTTCCAAATTCCCATCCTATCAAACAGTTTTCACTGACGGTTCCAAGTCTGAGGATGGAGTGGCCTGTGCAGCCTACTGCCCTGGGGCTCCTTCTCAGATATTGTTGGAACATATACATTCAGATGCTTCTGTCTATTCTGCTGAACTTACTGCTCTAGTACTGGCTTTGAAGATAATCTCCCATTCTTCGAGGAGGGACTTTCTGGTTCTGTCGGATTCGCTGTCAGCTTTGGAGGCCATAGCTGGCCGCAACCTTCAGCATCCAGAACTTTTACTTTTTTTTGAACTTTTTAGCAAGTTGAAGGCGGACGGTTACAACATTACTCTTGCTTGGGTTCCTGGCCATGTTGGCATCGGCGGGAACGAAATGGTTGATCGTTTAGCCAAGAACGCCACAAGAGAGAAACTGTCCAACACTTATATCCCCTGCTCAGATGTGAAACCCAAAATTACCGATTATGTGAGAGACCTCTGGCAGGAGGATTGGAACACACAGACGAATAACAAACTCTTTCAGATCCGTCCACACCTTAAAGACTTCCTCCCATCTACGTCGGGTGGTCGTAAAGAGGAAACGGTTCTGTGCCGGCTGCACACCGGCCATTCGTATTTTACCCATTCTTACCTTTTAAAGAGTGAAGAAGCTCCGTGGTGCATTCCATGTCATGCACCACTCACAATGAAACATGTTCTTTTAGAGTGTTGGGACTTGCACGATGTGAGACACAAACATTTTACAGCGGAGTCCATGAAGATCCTGTTCAGGGATGTCCCGCCTGACGTGATCCTTGGGTTTTTGAGAGAAATTAACATTTTTCATCTGATTTGAGATTTTACGGAA
Organism: Conus ventricosus; assembly: GCA_018398815.1. NCBI lineage: Eukaryota > Metazoa > Mollusca > Gastropoda > Neogastropoda > Conidae > Conus > Conus ventricosus. The sequence goes on from JAFLJL010016484.1 coordinate 42,986, forward strand.
GAAGGATTTTAACAAGTTTCTGGTTCGTTTGTAGACGATGTCATTTAACGAGATGTGTGAAAGTTTTTTTTTTTTTTTTTTGTTTTTTTTTTTTTTTTTTTTTTTTTTTTTTTTTTTTTTAAATGACTGGTGAGTTGATTTTAACGTGGTGACAGCCCTGATGTGGCCCTCTGGCGGTCGGCTGGGCTATAAGCAACATTATCTTATCTTATCTTCCATAATTTCCGTCAGTTTTTTCCAGATCCGGAACTCAGTAGGGAAATCTCCCATTCCAGCTGTTAAAGAGGCCAAATTTCTGGGAGTCATTTTTGACCAAAACTTAACTTTCTCAGCCATATTAAAAACCTCAAAACTGCTTGCCAAAAGGCACTGAATATTCTGCGGGTCGTAGCACACACCGACTGGGGCGCTGATAAGAAAACTTTGTTGCACCTCTACAGAGCCCTGGTCCGTTCTAAACTGGACTACGTTGTGTTGTGTACGGCTCCGCAAGATCATCTTACCTCAAACTCTTGGACCCTATCCACCATCATGGGCTTCGTCTCTGTCTTGGAGCGTTCCGCACCACCCCTGTGTACAGCCTGTACGCAGAGGCAGGTGAACCTTCACTGTTCAATCGCAGGCTGAAACTGTCTTTGAATTATTATATCCGACTGTTCTCAGAACCACAGAATCCTGCCTATGACTGTGTTTTTGACCCTCCGTTCCAAAGTAAGTTTGAAACAAACCCGAAATGTATTCCGCCGTTTGGGCTTCGTATGCAGCCTCACGTGCGGAATGCAGGTATAGACCGGGGATTTAGTTTTCCGATTTTTCCAATTTTCCCGGGGATCAACCTCCATGGACCTTTTTCACCCAGAGATTGTTTTGTCTCGCAGCTTTCCGTAAGGAGTCTACCAGCTCTCTGGCGTACAAGGCTTTGTATGCCGAGCTCTGTTCCAAATTCCATCCTATCAAACAGTTTTCACTGCGGTTCCCAAGTCTGAGGATGGATTGGCCTGTGCAGCCTATGCCCTGGGGCCCTTCTCAGATTTTGGGTTGGAACATATACATTTCAGATGCTTCTGTCTATTCTGCTGAACTTACTGCTCTAGTATGGGTTTTTGAAGATAATCTCCCATTCTTCGAGGAGGGACTTTCTGGTTCTGTCGGATTCGCTGTCAGCTTTGGAGGCCATAGCGGGGCCGCAACCTTCAGCATCCAGAACTTTTACATTTTTTTGAACTTTTTAGCAAGTTGAAGGCGGACGGTTACAACATTACTCTGCTTGGGTTCCCGGCCATGTTGGCATCGGCGGGAACGAAATGGTTGATCGTTTAGCCCAAAAACGCCACAAGAGAGAAACTGTCCCAAAACTTATATCCCTGCTCAGATGTGAAAACCCCAAAATTAAAAGATTATGTGAGAGACCTCTGGCAGGAGGATTGGAACACACAGACGAATAACAAACTCTTTCAGATCCGTCCAAACCTTAAAGACTCCTCCCATCTACATCGGTGTGGTCGTTTAAAAAGGAACGGTTCTGTGCCGGCTGCACACCGGCCATTCGTATTTTTCCCATTCTTACCTTTTAAAGAGTGAAGAAGCTCCGTGGTGCATTCCATGTCATGCGCCCTCACAATGAAACATGTTCTTTTAGAGTGTTGGGACTTGCACGATGTGAGACACAAACATTTTACGGCGGAGTCCATGAAGATCCTGTTCAGGGTTTTCCCGCCTGACGTGATCCTTGAGTTTTTGAGAGAGATTAAAAATTTTTCTTTTGATTTAAGATTTTTCGGCAGAAAGATTTTTAACAACGTTTCTGGGTGGTTTGTAGACGATGTCATTTAACGAGATGTGTGAAAATTGGTTTTTTTTTTTTTTTTTTTTTATGACTGGTGAGTGATTTTAACGTGGTGACAGCCCTGATGTGGCCCTTTGCGGTCGGCTGGGCTAAAAGCAACATTATCTTATTTATCTTATCTTCGTCTCCCCTTAAAGTCTTCTTTTCCACACTCCTTTTCTCTCTGTGGTCTCTTAAGATTCGCCGCGTTTGCCGTGCGGTGCGACCTGTGTCGGAGGGGGAAAGAGATCCTGGTGATTGGAGGGCCAGCGCTTCAACACATCACTTTTGGCTCGACCTCTCCTAAAACAGGGAGTACACTTTGGGCCCGGGTGTACTTTAAACGGCTCCCTTCTTGGGCTGGGCCAAGACAGACAGTCCCCTTGCTGGCCAAAGGGAAACCCCTGCAGTGCTCAGCTCTCTGTTCCCGGGAGTTGAGCAGATCAGGGGGGATAGGGTTGGTGGTTTTCTGGTGTCGTATGCTCTCCCGAAGCCTGGAAGGTGTCAAGACATTGGTTTCTTGGCCCTGGCCCCTTAGTTGGGCTCCAAGGTGGGTGGGTAAGGGAGAGATGAATCACAATAAACAAAATTTATGACTTCTTTAAAAAACCTTCCCCCCAAAGAAAGAGGAAAGCAGCATCCCTATTTCAGGGGATTGTCAAACAGATAGTGACTCCGATACCGAAGTTCGACAGAAGACAGGTTTTTGGGCTTCCGGGCTCGTGATGGAGGGGACGGAGGAGGAAAGACCCCTTTCAGCTCTGAGCCCGTTTGCCATTCAAAGGGTTTTCAAGGATAGCAGGCGACCCTCGGTCCATCAAGAGGTTGAGGAATGGCTCATTTTCTCATTCAAGCAAATCACAAAAACAATCTGAACAGCTGCAAAAAGCAACAAAACTTGTGGACAGGGAGATCAGGGAACTCCCCACAAAAAATTTAAAATTCATCCAAAGGTGTGATTCGATGCAGAGATCTAACGGGTGTTTCAGAGGCAAAATAAAAACGGAGCTGGCGTCCCAGGGTGTGACGGAGGTGCGCAGGGTGACGGTCAGGAAGGGGTTTTCAGAGAGAGTGGCCACCAACACCCTCTTTCTGACCTTCTGCACCCCTGTGCTGCCTCCGGTCATCAAAGTTGGTTACCTAATGTTCATGTTCAGCTATATGTGCCGTCCCCATTGAGGTGCTTCAGGTGCCGAGGTTTGGCCCATGTCAGGGACCGCTGTTCTGGGCAGGAGGTATGTGGTATTTGCTGCAAGGCAAAACCCTGATGGGCCGTGTCATGATCCGGCACATTGTGCTAACTGCGGTGGGACCATCCCTCCTTTTTCACGAAACTGTCCCCTTTGGATTCAAGAGTCTGCTTATACAACGAGTTAAAACGGAAAAGAAGATCTCATTTTTTGAAGGCCCGGAAACAGGTTGTGGGCAGTCAGACGCCGACAGCTTCTTCCTATGCTTCGGCTGTCAAGAAAGCTCCCATAGTCCTACTCGGTCAGTCTGCTCCCAAAGACGATGAATTCATGTTCTCGAAGACATTGCAAGAAAGATCTGTCGTTCTGGTGGTAGCAAGTCCACCACCTTCCAACCCAAAAAGACTGCCCCGGTGGAGGCAAAAAATCCGCCCCCCCTCAGACTGCCCAGCAGTCTACAACATCTGTGCTGGGCAGATGAAAAAACCAGCACCCGCACCTCGAACTCCCATGTCCAGTGCCCGTGCGGGCAAGGGAGTTCAACAACCCAGTGTGGAGATGGTGGAGATGAAGAAAAACCCTCCACCATCTCCCAAATCCAGACCTTCTTCGCCTGTTGGCAAGCCTGCCAGCAGGTCTGTAGATCAACACTCTCCTGTAAAACTAACAAACAAGTTCACTCCATTGAAGCAGATGTTGAGGAGGAGATGACCTGATCTCTCTCCTTTCGCCCTCGCACCAGGGTAGTACAATATTCCTTGGAATATCCGTGGTTTAAATTCCAACTTCGAGGGCTGCAGCTTTTGTGTCATTCCATAAAACCTTCCGTCGTGGCTCTTCAGGAAACTCAAATTCAAAGCCAGAAGACCTTTACTCTTTCGGGCTTTAATATTCTTTCAAACCCTGCACAACCATCCACGTGGGACTGTGGGGAGGTTTGTTGCCTTCTCATACTTTAAAACTTTGTTGATAGTCCTGTCGCTCTGTCTACCTCTCTTCAAGCTGTAGCTGCGAGAGTCACTCTCCACAAGACTGGGGACAATCTGTTCCCTTTATTCTCAAACCCTTTTGTCCCGGTTTGTCGTCAGGACCTTGTCAGTCTGATAGAAGAACTTCCTCGACCTTTTTTGCTGTTGGGTGACTTAACGGTCCCCCAATTTCCCCTTTGGGGTAGTGCCGGTACGTCACCCCGAGGTCTGCTGATTGAAGAGTCCCCTTTCAGACTTGGATTTGTGGGTTTTCTTGAATGACGGATCTGCAACTTAACCTCCACTCTTCCACTGGTTCACTTTCGTGGGTTTTGATTTGTCGGTTTGTGGGCCCCTCGCTGGTCCTGGACTATGAGTGGTCTGTCATGATGATCTGCACGGAAATGACCATTTCCCTGTCCTTCTACAACCTGTATTAACTGAAAACGTCTCTGTCTCTCAAAATCTCAATTATAAAAAAACAAACTGGGATCTATTTGCAGCCACTATTTCAAAAGAATTCCGGAAATGATTTTTTTCAGAGTCCAGACCCAGCAGAATCTCTGACTAACACTATGATCAAAATGTGCTAAAGCCTGTATTCCAGTGTCTTCCCATAAACTTCAAATGCCCAAAACACCCTGGTTCGATTCAGAATGCCCAAAAAATTTCCAAAGTTAGAAAACGGGCTCAGCGTCAGGTATACCAACGACCTTCGGGTCCCAACGCTCGAGCCCATCAGAAAACTCGTGCTAAATCAAGACACACTTTTTAAAATCAGTAAACGTCGGTCCTGGAGAAGCTTCTGCTCCAGGCTGACATCAAAAACTTCTAAGAAAAAGTGTGGAACATCATTAAGAAAAACAAAGGGAAGAACACCTGTCCCACTGTGAACCATCTCAAGTTTTCAGATTCTATAATAACGAGAAGAAAGCATTTTCTAATCTGCTTGCTTCAACCATTGAAAGAAAATTTCCCCCTCTTCTAATAAATCAGTCACTTTTGTCAAACACAAAGCCCTAAAAGAAAAATCTCCCTGCAACTTTTCATCCGACAACATGGGGAAGACTACAATCTTCCTTTTACATTAAACGAGCTGAAATCTGCCGTACTCTCTTGCAGCGATTCCTCTCCAGGTATAGATGACATACATTATCAACTATTGAAACATTTTTCCGCAAGAAGGGCTGAACATCCTGTTACAGGTATACAACCACGTGGGATTTCAGGTTGCTTTCCACCCTCTTGGCGGACAGCCCTCATTATTCCATCCCCAAACCTGGAAAAGATCTTTCTAATCCATCTAACACCGTCCAATAGCTTTGACCAGTGTGTCTGTAAAACTGATGGAGAAAATGGTCAAAGCTAGGTCATGTGGAACTCGAAACCGATGGCCTTTTGGCGAAAAGAACAGTGTGTTTTTCCCCAAACATCATAGTACAGTTGACCATTTGATTCGTCTGGAATCGACATTAGGAACTGTGACATTCATTCATAAGCCGGTTCATTTTCATTAAGAAAATGACGCAATCGATACATGACGTCTATTCGCTCTGCGCTGGATTAATAAATTTTTATGTCCCCAAACGACAAAACTAATTGTTAGTTTTTGCTTTACGGCGGTACGTTTATAATTTCAAGCATCATGCAGACTTGCATTTTTATTAATAATAAAATGATTTACAATTGTAGGGCATCGAAAACCGTCGTACTGACCAATCACGACTGTCCAAGTGGGCAGTAGTGTCTCTGTCCGCGCATGTGCGGTAGATAGTGGCCGTTGTATCTCCATCTTGGACAGCCAGTAGGTCGTGAAATTGGCTCCGTAAAAAGGTCTGATTATCGGAAGAGCAAGTAACCTTTTGAAGACATCAGTCTAGGCCGGAAATGAAGGGGGCACCCCAGAGCATTCGACAGCACCCACAACTTTTTCGGGAAAGCTGAACGGTCTCATCGTTCCGTGGGGGAGTCGAAAACTGGGGGGCACTAACAGACTGTGTTGAGGTAAATAGGTCTAAATCATTTTTTTCGTATAGAGCAACAAAATCTATTTCAATATAATCGCATTAAAGGACATTTACCAGTTCAAAATATTTTGGCGCGCGATATTAATATGCCTGAAATTAAATATTTCAGGTTTACGTCAACACATGATGATCGTAGAGCTGGACATCTTATC
>JAFLJL010016485.1:0-11770 GCA_018398815.1 Conus ventricosus
TCTCTCTCTCTCTCTCTCTCTCTCTCTCCTCTCTCTCTCTCTCTCTCTCTCTCTCTCTCTCTCTCACAAGCAGAATCATTCACACACATGAACACAATCACTCTCACACAAAGACATACACATGCACATGCCGCTAAGCACGCACACACACTGAAAAACATGCACAGATGCATCCATGCACACACACACGCGCGCGCGCGCGCACACACACACACACAACGCACAAAGCCCACACACACACACACACAAAACACAACCACCACACACACACAGCACACACACACACACACACTCAGATAACGAAAAGCGAAAGTGTCGCCAGTCAGACCGAATCGACCGAAACATTCGCAACGCCTCAACCGCTCTTATGCAAAAGTTGCATCAACATCGCTGCCGGCAAAAACTCCTCCCCAACACAACAAGGGCGTGGATGAATTGTACGAGCCGTACATTAGGCAAACAAAGAAAATAACCAAATGAAAAACCCAAAAAGAACAAAAACTGAATTGTGACGTAAAGAGTCAAAGCAACGTCAAACAAGGTTCTGCGAAATTACGTAACACATCTGTGGACAAAAGACAGAAAACTTCAGTCTCTACACAAACAATACGTCAAAGAAAAACACTCTGGCACAACAAGAAATTGTTTCCCATTCTGTTTCCACATCTGTGGCGACTTGCCTCGTGCCCCGAACTACAGATCATGAAGAGGTTGATGCCGAGACTTGGCCTGCAACGCTCAGGGGGCAAAGAAAAAAGCGTACAGTTGACTTTGCACACGCGCTCGGGGGAGCAAAATATCTCTGAATCCTAAAAACCCAAAAGGGGAGTTCCTGTGGGAGGAACTTTTTGAAGGGAAAGACCCGGGGAAAAATCAGTGGGGAAATCAGAAAGCGTCAAGGAGGAAAAGGGGTCAATTTCCCAAACCCAAAGATCGTAGTAAGTCAAGTGGCCCCTTTCAAAAATAAACCAACATTAAGAAAGACCTGTTAAAAACGAAATGACAAGACAGAAACTACGGGCAGAAAACGACATTACTTCCCCCTTTTAAACTTTTTGAGGAGGGAAAACAAGATCCGACACTGACACGTTCACCCCACGACCAGAGGACAGCCCCAAACGCGAGACCCTGGCAAACTCCGCATGGAATTTTTTGGGAAAAGCCACGAGGAGACCCGCAGCCTTTCGTTACAGTTGCCAGGTTTTTTTTCCTCCGCCTTTTCCACTCCTTGGTTCTACTAAACGGTCCACTTTGACTCTCAGCTTTTTTACATAAAATCATCAAGATTTTCTTTTTTCATCATAGTCTATCTAAGAGGTTAATTCTAAAATGATTAAATTATTGTGATTTTTAAAATAAAGCACATAAAAAGCCAAACATTTACATTCTCCAAGGGAATTGTCGTTCAAAAAAAAAATCTAGCATACTAAATAAATATCATAACAAAATAATTTTCATGCTATATTACTACAATCCTTAAATGTGACTGTGATAAATTCCCAAAATCTACCGGGATTTTACCACCCCCCCGGGTTTTACGAAAAATTGGAACAGAGTGCAAACAGTCATTTATGTCTGAAGACCTGGACTTTTGAAAAAGAACTCCACCAGTGTATAACATTCCTCGTTCATGCGTGCAGCAGGGTTAATTCACTTCCCCTTTGATTTTTAATTTTTGCTTAATTTATTTTCCAAAGGTCCTGAAATAAAAAACACGAATTTTTTGAAAGGGTTTCCAAGTCAAACGGATAATGTTTATTGGGGTGATTTTAATGCCACCCCCTTTTGGATAAGAGTTTTTTTCCTATTTTTCTAAAACCTTTTTTTTAGATAACAAGGGGAATTCATTCTTTACATACAAAAAGGGAAAATAAAACTCGTTTCCAATAATTTTAACCATAATCCCTCAGCCATTTGATTTAATTTTTGTATCTCCATCAGGGGATCAACACAGTGGGGAAAGGAGATGCTCTTTAGGACAATCAATTCCATCAAAATATCTTTTAAATAACAAGCAAAAAAGAAAAAACACATAATGTTATCCCAAAGTAAAATTAAAGTGTGCAGATTGGCCCCACTCTTCAAAGACACCCTTTAAAAACATAGATTTAGATTTTTCTACTGAAAAAAAAAGACGATCAGTATAAAATTTGAAAATTTACCAACAGCAGCAAAAATCGATCCCAAAAATAAAAAAACACAAAATGAAAAAAAACACAAGGGAAATGGTGGGAACAAGAATGTGAACGCGCAAATAACAAAAAAAAAGAAAGATTTAAGATCTACTGAAAAAAAAAGATCAAAAGTAATCATAAAAAAATGAAAAAAGACGGGTAAAAAAAGGGAGGCTATAGAATATGCAAAATTGAAACATTGGAGTGTTTTCTGTAACCCTGAAGAAAAAATTTGTAAGGAATGGGAAAAGTAGGGAAAAATAAAAGCTATGAAACATGGATTGACATCACCACAACCCAAAAAATAGATAACTCTACCCACTGCAAAGAAAAGCAGAATTTTTTTAAACATCCGATGCACCGCCTATGGTCAAAACAACACTGACCGAACTTACAGAGAAAAAGAAGAAAGAATATAACAATGATGATCCACCACCAATAAAGCTTTAACTTTAACGCTCCTATAACTTACAAAAAAAGAACCTTTAAGCCATTCCAAAGGAATCATCAGGGGTTTTAAGCAATATCAAATCAGATCTAAAGAATTACCTGAAAATCTTGTTTTTTTTCTTCATGCTCTGCTAAGTACTTGCTGAATAGTAGCGACATGCCCAAAAAGGGGAAACGACAATTGTTGTCCCATTCATAAACAAGGAAATCTTCTGTGACCAAAAAAAACAGACCTAAGCATTGACATCCAAACGTCGTAAACAATCAAAAGTTTTTTTTTTTAAATAGACACACTTTAAAAGAAAAAAAATACATCATTCCTATTATAAAGCGGGCTTTCGAAAGGGGAGATCTCTACAGAAATATTAGTGAAATTATCAAAAAAATATAAAGAAACTTTTTGCAAACAAAATGTGTCCGGCTACATTTTTTGACATAACCAAGGCTTACGATCAAGTTCACATTCACGCTGTTAAACAAACAAAAAATATTGGACTATCGGGAAATGTATACAATTATTTTTAAGTGCTTTCTGAAAGAAGGGTAATACAAAAAGATGGGAAAAAACTATTCCACCAAGAACTTTGTCAATGGAACCCCCAAGGGCATGTTACCCCCCGCTTCTTTCTCATTGCATTGTATTTTGCCAAAAATTTATCAAAAAAAGGTAGTTCTATTTTCAATATGCAACGCATTTGCAGGGATGGAAGTAACCTTAAAAGAAAACTCCACACGTGATAAAATTTCATCGAAAGACTACAAAACGAACAAATAGATGGCGGAATACATGAATTAAATGTTTAAAAAATTACTATTGAAAAAACAAATAAATTTCCCCTTTTAAATAGGGGAATAATCCAGAAAAACGCCTGTTTTTACTTTGGGCGAAACACCTCTTAAATATTGACAGAATTTAAAATTTCCTGATCCATTTACATCAAACTATCATGGAACGCTCATTTTTAATACTTATTAAAAAAAGGGCGAGAAAATTTTAAAATTTCCTTAAAATTATCTCTAAAAAAAAAGGGGCAGAGTTCACTACTTGATAACTCTAGTAAATCTTTAATGAGGTCGAAAAAACTATGCCCAAGAATAACTTTAGGCCCCCAAATACCTTTTGAAAAAGCTTGAAAGTATTGAATGCAAGCTTTGAAATTAGCACGGGCCCTTCCGTGCAGCATCATCTTCCGTACGTATATAAGCGCAGAGCTTCCCCCAGATGAATCAGAAGTTAGCGGGTTGAAATTTGTTATCAAAAATACAACTAATAAAACGCACATTAATCTGAAATAAAAATGAGGGCAGATTTTGATTTTCCCAAAAAGCCAAAACTATAGCTTCCAAAAAACACTGGGAACGTACACGTCAAAAATATTACTGATTCCGGGGGTTTCAATCGAAATGAGCCTATCCCTTAACCCCTTATTTTCTCCCATACCACCAGGGGGCTTAATAAAGCAATTTTGATATTGAACAACCAATATAAAAAAAATGAAAAAATAAAAATGTTTTAAAACATATCAAATGCCATGTTTAAAAAAACTTTCAAATTATTTAAAAAATCACAAAGTTCGTGCATTTATAAACAAGCAGGTTGTGCATTCTTAATACCAACTTAAGAAGGAAATCTTTTATATCGGGAAAAACAAAACATATTTACAGCAGAATTAAAAGCGATACCCTGGCTTTAAAATTTCTTTTAAACTTTTCCAAAACAATATTTCAAATTCTTTTTGTGTTTATTCCTAAATCACTCTCAGGCATTAAAAGTTTTTCACGACACAAGACCTAATATCATAGAGATGTTTAAGATACACATTAAATTTCAAGAGGAAACCCCCTGTAGCTTTTGTTGGGTTCCCCTTTACATTGTTCTTTTTATATATGAAAAAAGTAACAGGGGAGCTAAACGGGAGCCAAAAATATTTTTGATTTAGAACGTTTTTATTTCCCCTTATCAGTACATGAAAAGTTAACTGGTTAAATCGCATATCGGGAAATTTTTTTAATATAGTAGGTAGATCACGTAAAAAAACAGTTTTTTATATTAAAAAAACAAGAGAATTTTAATCTAAAGACAATTACTCTCATTAAGCACAGGGAAATTTAAAGGATTTAAAACAAAATATTAAAGAACATAGTTGCGTTTGGGAAACAAGATTACTCCAGTTCAATTGTTTTCATGCAAGGTTTTAAAAAAAAACATTCCAGATTGAAGCAAAATACGTGCAGGGCCATTTTTTCAGTCACCACTTTAACGACGAATTTTTTGTACACTTAGAAAACCCCCCCATTTGGGAAAAAACTTTTAATATTCTTTATTAACTTTATTTTCGGGGGGAAAAAAAAGGGGAAAGGGGGGGGGGTGGGGTGGGTAAAAGGTCCGGGGGGGGGGGGGGGGAAAAAAAGGTTTTTGTTTTTTTTGTTTGTTTTTTTTTTTTTCTTTTTTACTGTCACCGTTTTGACTTTAATTATTTTGTTAGTTTTTTTGGTTTTAATATTTTGTTTCAGTTAACTTCCTTAGACTTGTTAAAGAATTCACACACTTACACATCCAAACCCTCACTTTTACAGGGACACACAGCACAACACACAGGGACAACACACACACACACCACACACACACCACACACACAACACACACACACACCACACACAACACACACACACACACACACACCAAAACTCGCGTGCACGCGCACCCATACATATACACTGCACCTTATGTGCACGCCGCAATTACTTTTCCCTACACATTCACTTTTTTTTTTTTTTTTTTGCTAATATTACAATAGTGATAGACTTAAATGAAGGCACACACACACCAAGGGGAGTGTCCCCCTCTCCTTTTCTCTGTTCTCTCTCTCTCTCTTTTCTCCTCTCTCTCTCTCCCCCCTCTCCTCCCTCTCCTCTGTCTCTCTCCCCTCTCTCCCCCTCTCCCCCTCTCTCCTCTTCTCTCTCTCTCTCTGTCTCTCCCCACCACACACACCCCCACACACACACACACACAACACCACCACACCCACACCACACCCCACACACGCGCGCGCGCACACACAAAAAACAAACACACACACTCTCTCTCTCTCTCTCCTCCCCTCTCTTCTCTCCTCCTCTCTCAACACACACACACACACACCACCACACACACACACGCACACACACACCACACACACCACACACACCACACACACAACACACACGCACACATCACACACACTCTCCTTTCCTCTCTCCCCTCTCTCTCTCTCTCTCTCCTTCTCACACACCCCCAACACACACCACACCCACACACACACACCCACACCACACACACACAACACACACACCACATAAAATACCCCCCCCCACCCCTCTCCTTTTTCCACCCATATACAAGCACACACACCAGAGTCAGTCTCTCTCTCTCTCTCTCCCATCTCCCCCTCTCTCTCTCTCCCTCTTCTCTCTCTCACAGACACAGACACACACACACACACACACAACACCACACACACCACAACAACCACCACACAACCCCCACACGCGCGCGGCGCGCGCGCCACTCACACGCACCACACACAGAACAACTTTTTATCTCCCCCTCACCGTTTTAAAACCCCTGCAAAAGGTCGTGTGAGAATGCATTTCCGGGGCATCAATGGCCAACAACATCCCTTACATCACACACGGCATTTAAAAAACATTAAAACCCTTTGGAATGACAAGCAACAGCTGTTGATATGGGGTGATTGCTTGGGGGAAATTTTATATCACATTAATTCTCTTTCATGGACGGTTTGCAGCTTTCTCCTTGTGTCTCCGTGCCTCGTCTGTCTGCTGTCTGTCTGCGTCTGCTGTCTGTCTGTTGTGTCCTCCCCTCTCTCTCTCTCCTCTCCCCTCTCTCCCCTCTCCCCCTCTCCTCTCTCTCTCTCTGTAATAAGTAGGATAAACAACATTTCAATATTTTTTTTTTGTAACTGTGCTTAATAAAAGGGAAACCATGACTGCGAAGCATTACAGAATAAGATATTGCGATGGGGGAGAAATTTTCCTTAAAAACCGGTATCCAAAGTTTCAATCAGGAAGCTGTACCTGCTACATCATGAAACTTTGGGCCAGACAGTGCCCTTTATCTCTTAATTTATTAGAGTTTTATGGGAAACATGCGTCTCCCAAAAACGAATTTGAAATCCCAAAAATCAGGGCAAAAGTGCCCTTTTTAACTGTTAGCTTACATAGTAAAACAAACACCAACAATTGCAAGCATCTGGGATAAACTTAGCTTTCACGGTGCCTGGGAAGCTTTACTCCTGGAAAACTCCGTTTAAACACGCGTAAAATTTTTTTTCGTTATGTTCCACAAGCCTTGCAAAGACATCCTGGACATCCAGGGTGGAATTCCGATCACAAACCCAGGAATGAAACAGTACCCTCATTCCATCTGTCAGCGTTACAGGGAAACCTGCCACCAGACCTGTCAGTGTGTCTCCTCCCACCCCACGGCCAGTTAACCTGGTCCCAGAAGGAGTCTAGCTTTGAAGATGATGAGTTTGTCAGTCTTCTCAACAGAAAGGGCAGAACAACAAGGGCTCAAGGGAGACTGACACCGAATTTAACGCGAACTGACATGTAATTGAGCGCCCAAACACCGCTCCCCCTCCTCCCTCGATTTTAACACTCTTCTCTAGCTGACAACACACAGCAATTTTCAACACGCCAATCACCCTGCCGTTTTACCTGCTTGACGTCAAGTGCTCTTTCCGCCGCGCAGGCAGGCAGGTGATGTAGCCGTATCATTGCTGGCCTGGTCTTTCACCAAATCGGTTGCCATGCTGAGCAGCTAAGAGGCATGCCAGTCAGTGCCAGAGAGGATGTGATGGACGGGCAGTCCTCTACATGGGCGTGTAGTCTTGTGTTGAAAGCATTAGAACGATTGTCACCCCCACCACCCTGTCCTTTTAGTTTACACACACTCACACACACACACACACACACACACACACAACACACACACACACACACACACACACAACACATCACACACACACACCACCGCGCGCGCGCGGTGCGCGCAGCATACACACACTCACATCAACATCATTCTCATGCCCATTTTTTAAGAAGCAATCACACTAACTGTTATGTTCTCCCCCCCCCCCCTTCCCCCCTTGCCCTTTGCCTATTCAAGTCCATAGTCATCCAATCTTCTGAATCACTTTTCTAACTACCATGTAACAGACAGTGTGATCACCATAGGCTTCAAAACCAAAGGGTCTTTACTCTACAGTTAATAGGTGTACATTCGCACGCACCTCTGCTAAATGCGCATAACCTTCCCTGACTTCAAAAAGAAGGAAAAAAAGAGGAGACAGCAATAATGCCACTCATAACAATGTGCTCGACACAGCTTATTTCATCGTAAATTCCACCCATTGTTGTGCCTTGAATGTACCATAGGGAGGAAGAGGCAGACAAAACGGGTTTGTTTGTTTAGGGTCTCACATTCCTGTCAATAGTGAACAAAAGCGACATGATGGAATGCTTCAGCAACAAAGGGAAAATGGGAAGGCAACAGAGAGATGACATGGGCATTACAGGCGGTGCCTGTTGTAAGGGAGTCTCCATGCGTGTCTGTGTTTGGGGGACGGGGTTTTATGGACGCATTAAAATGAACGTGTCCATTTATGCTTGGGTGGATGGCACCAGCTGAAAGGGGTTTATTGGCTGTACTGTGTATCCCTTCTCTCTTTAGTGTGGGTATTGGGTGTCAGTGTCAGTGTGTGTGTGTGTGTGTGTGTGTGGTGTGTGTGTGTGTGTGTGTGTGTGTGTGTGTGTGTGTGTGTTGTGTTGTGTTGTGTGTGTGTGTGTGTGTGTGTGTGTGTGTGTGGTGTGTGTTAGTGCATGTGCGATGTGTGTGTGTGTGTGTGTGTGTGTGTGTGTGTGTGTGGTGTGTGTGTGTGTGTGTGTGTGTGTGTGTGTGTGTGTGTGTGTGTGTGTGTGTGTGTGTGTGTGTGTGTGTGTGTGTGGTGTGTGTGTGTGTGTGTGTGTGTGTGGTGTGTGTGTGTGTGTGTGTGTGTGTGTGTGTGAGAGAGAGAGCACTGTAAGAGTGAGTGTGTGGGAGTGGTGTGGATGAGAGAGAGAGAGGGGAGGGGGAGATGGACAGACAGACAAACAGACAGAAGACAGACAGACAGACAGACAAACAGGATAATGATGATGTTGATACCAAACAATATTTCCATGTAGTGCTTCAGTCTGGGCTGGAGCAACACGCATGAGAATGATGTTGATGTGAGTGTGTGTATGCGCGCGCGCGCGCGCGGGTGTGTGTTGGTGTGTGTGTGTGTGTGTGGTGTGTGGTGTTGTGTTTGTGTGTGTGTGTGTGTGTGTGTGTGTGTGTGTGTGTGTGTGTGTGTATGTGTGTGTGTGTGTGTGTGTGTGTGTGTGTGTGTGTGTGGTGTGTGTGAGCAGTGTAATGAGTGAGTGTGTGGGAGTGGGTGTGGGTGAGAAAGAGAGGGGGGGAGGGGGAGATGGACAGACAGACAAACAGACGACAGACAGACAGACAGACGACAGACACGACAGACAGACAAACAGATAATGATGATGTTGATACCAAGCAATATTTCCATGTAGTGCTTCAGTCTGGGCTGGAGCACATCTATCAAAACACGGTCAAACAAAGACTGTGACTTTCCACATACACAAAACATTTGGATTCAAACAGCGCCCTGTTCAAAATACTGCCAGCATTTCATGGATACAGCCAACATGACATCATGCAGTCGGTCACATTCCACAGCCAATAAACAGAAAAGAGAAGAAGACAGACAGACAGACAGAGAAAAGGAGAAGGCAGGTCGAACAGAGACTCAAGCAGATAAAAACAGAGACAAAGTGAAAGGGAAAAAGCACAAACAGAAGGTATAAGAGCAAGAGACAAACACTTTGACACCAACGGAGATAAGTATATACAAACAGAAGGAGAAAGAGATAGAGACTGACAGTCGAAGACAGACAGACAGACAGATTTAAAAAAAAAAGAAATATAACAGGAGAAAAGAGAGAAGAGAGAGAGAGAGAGAGAGAGAGAGAGTAGAGAGATGAGAGAGAGAGAGAGAGAGAGAGAGAGAGAGAGAGAGAGAGAGAGAGAGTAGTGGAAACGGGAGACAATGTAAGGCACTCTTCGATGCTGTTCTGATGTTTTGGAAAAGGCTGGTGAAATCACTTTATGCTAAAATCATGATGTGGTTGTTCAGCGGCTTTCTCCATAAATTTCCCAGGAGAAAGCGTGACACGTTTAGCAGTTTGACACACTGAGGTTTTTTTGTTTTTTCTTTTTTTTTAACCTTACTATATTACTCCTGTGCGTGAGGACAAAGGAAATGTTACGAATTTATTTGTTTTTGTTCACCTTTGATTTGATACACACTAGGAATGAAAGTGTACTGTTGTTTGCAGGAGAGGAGAGGAAATGTTATTGTTCTGTTACCTCTCCCTCCTTGTCAAAAGACCTCTTTGGTAATAACAATAAAATATCAAAGTGTCGAAAAGTCTCTCTCTCTCTCTCTCTCCTCTCTCTCTCTTCTCTTCTCTCTCTCTCTCTCTCTCTCTCTCTCTCTCCTCTCTCTCTCTCTCTCTCTGGAGACGAACACAGACTACAGACACGACACCAGAACAGACACACAGACACAGACACAGACACACACACACACACAGACACACACACACACACACACACACACACACACACACACACACACACACACACACACCACACACACACACACACACACACACACACACACACACACACACACACACACACACTACACACACACACACACACACACTGACACTGACACCCAATACCCACACTAAAGAGAGAAGGGATACACAGTAACAGGCCTATAAACTCCTCTCAGCTGGTGCCATCCACCCAAGCATAAAAGGACACGTTATAATAATAATAATAATAATAATGTGCATTTCTTGCGCCTAATCTTTAAAAGCCCTAAGCGCTTACAATAAAGAATAAATAAATAAGAGAAGCAACCAATATGATAACAACAAAAGGCAATCTTCCAAACACACACACACAACATTTCAACATGCTAAGCTAAGCACACAAACACACACACACATCACACACACACACACACACACCACACACACACACAACACATACACACACACACACACACACACACACACACACACACACCACACAACACACACCACACGCACACACAATCACACAAACACACACACAAACACACACACACGCCAGGTGTAGGGTAAATCTGCTTTCGACAGATGCGTCCATAAAACCCCGTCCCCCAAACACAGACACGCATGGAGACTCCCTTACAACAGGCACCGCCTGTAATGCCCATGTCATCCTCTGTTGCCTTCCCATTTTCCTTTGTTGCTGAAGCATTCCATCATGTCGCTTTTGTTCACTATTGACAGGAATGTGAGACCCTAACAAACAAACCCGATCTGTCTGCCTCTTCCTCCCTATGGTACATTCAAGGGCACAACAATGGGTGGAATTTACGATGAAATAAGCTGTGTCGGACACATTGTTATGAGTGACATTATTGCTGTCTCCTCTTTTTCCTTCTTTTTGAAGTTAAGTCAGGGAAGGTTATGCTCATTTAGCAGAGGTGCGTGCGAATGTACACCTGTTAACTGTAGAGTAAAGACCCTTTGGTTTTGAAGCCTATGGTGATCACACTGTCTGTTACATGGTAGTTAGAAAAGGGATTCAGAAGATTGGATTACTATGGACTTGAATAGGCAAAGGGCAGTGGGGGGAAGGGGGGGGGGAGAACATAACAGTTAGTGTGATTGCTTCTTAAAAAATGGGCATGAGAATGATGTTGATGTGAGTGTGTGTATGCGTGCGCGCGCGCGCGCGCGCGCGCGCGCGCGCCTGTGTGTGTGTGTGTGTGTGTGTGTGATGTGTGTGTGTGTGTGTGTGTGTGTGTGTGTGTGTGTGTGTGTGTGTGTGTGTGTGTGTGTGTGTGTGTGAGCACTGTATGAGTGAGTGTGTGGGAGTGGGGTGTGGTGAGAGAGAGAGGGGGGAGGGGAGATGGACAGACAGACAGACAGACAGACAGACAGACAGACAGGATAATGATGATGTTGATACCAAA